>VZTO01021295.1:9828-207739 GCA_013400615.1 Syrrhaptes paradoxus
GGACACAATATTCCAGATGCGGTCTCACCAGGGCAGAGTAGAGGGGGAGGAGAACCTCTCTTGACCTACTGACCACCCCCCTTCTGATACACCCCAGGATGCCATTGGCCTTCTTGGCCACGAGGGCACAGTGCTGGCTCATGGTCATCCTGCTGGCCCCGAGGACCCCCAGGTCCCTCTCCCCTGCACTACTCTCCAACAGAGAGTACACCGGGGTGTTTGTCTGTGACAGGGCTCCCCCGAGCCTCGCCAAACCATGGGCTAGGGAGAGAATATATCACCGTGTAACAGCTTAGCTAGAGAGCAAAATATCAGCGAGAAAAACCCTTATGTCACAGATGAGTAATGTGGGCTTCCTCCTCCCACGTCTCACAGAGGGAATCGCCTCCCTGAGCCCAAGTCCAGGCTGGGTGAGGTCTCAGGGCTTGGCTGGGATAACAAGGACACGAAATAATCTACGTAATAATCTGCTGATTAGTACTGGCTAAATATAATCTGTTAAGTATCAACTTAACAGATATCTGGCACCTTTCCTCCGTTAATTTCAAAGCACTAAACCAACTGGGTTAGTGGATTTATTCCTATTTTATGGGTTAACAAAGGGAAACCAGTGAGCAAAGTGCCCACACCGTTATCCCGTGAGCTGTCCCCATGCTGGGGGCTGTGTGTGCCCACAGCCCTGTCTTCACTCTGCCTTTTCCTTCCTTTATATTTATGACTGGATGATACGGACTGCGTCTGTGGAGCAAACCCCACTAATGGGATGTCTGCCTTTGCCGCAGAGCCTGTGCTCCCCAGGCTTGGACCATGAAGAAGAGCTGCTCCCTGTGAGATGTGCTTTATGTGCGTGCAGACCTGATTTATATCTCTTCCAACAAGCTGTTCTCTGCTATCATGAGCCAACAGGACCCATAGGGTGTTACAAGACATATTACATGCAGCCAAGAGCTTTAATCCCCCTGGGCGAGTGATTACAAACAACTACACACGTCCCAGAGTTGCTTAATCACTGTTAAGAAATTTCTTTATAATCTGAGTAAATTACTTTAATTACTTGCAACTACCAATTAGCGTTTGAATGCTTCCACTGAGAAGTTTGCAGGCATTAATCTGCTCCCTTGGAATGTTAAATCACCGGCTGGAAGATGGCTTTCGTCTCTGCAGCAGGCAGCAATCTGCCAGGCCAGCGCACAGGCAGCCAGCCTGGACCTGGCGTGCCCCTCCGCAGCCGCCTGCCCGCCGCTTCTTGTGATTTAGCAGCTTGAAAGGCGGGTTCAGGCCTTCAGCGAGCATTAGCAGCTGGATAAAGTCGCCCCATCTGGGGAAAGGGAGGTCCCTGCTTAACCCCGCAGTGGGCACAGCAGCTCTGCCTCCCCAAAACAGGGTCAGCAGCCCCCACAGACCTGGACAAAGTATACTGTCTAAAATGTCCCCACCTGGGATCTGACTTGTCCAGAAACATCAAACAGCCTCTGTACTCACCTGCCTCTACTGCAGTCCCCACTCATTTCCTAATCCACAGCTCCACAGCACTGATGTGTTTTCTCCAGAATCATGTGCTGGACAGGGGACTTTCATGTTCAAGCTGAACTTAATCTTCAGATGTGACCACTGATGAGGTCTGGACAAGCACGACTCCACTTCTCATTTTCCCACTAGTCCTGACTTACAGTAACTCTAAAACCTTGAAAAGTCAGCATCAAGGTCTGAACTTGCTTTTATGTCTGCTTTCTAGTCTTTGCTGGCATGGATTGGATTCAAACCACTTATTTTCTTTGATATTTAGGCCAGTGGTGGCTCCACTCATCTTCTTTTTCTTTGCTCGTCATTAGGAGCATGGAGTCTGGGCAAGTGTTATGGTTCTGACCCTGGCTGGCAGTGAACACCACGCAGCCACTCGCTCACCCTCCTCCCTCCCAGGGATGGAGGAGAGAATTAAACGGAAATAGAGACTTGTGGGTTGAGATAAGAACAATTTAAAAACTAAACTACAGTAAAAAATAAAAGTAATTATTATTACAATAATTATTGTAATATGTACAATTATACAAATGAGTGATACACAGTGACACTGCTCACCACCTTATGACCAAGGCTCAGGCTGTTCCCAGCTGACGATCCTGGAGCAGGGGGAGTATTGAAACCTCAGTCTCAGAAAAGAGATAAGAGCCTGAGTGTCTGAGAGACCGAGAGAGTGAGACGACCCTGAGAGAGGGGTGACCCTGAATGAATGAGAGAGCACTTCCGGGCAGATTGCTTACGTACTGGGCATTCTTTTTTTTCCCTGGAGAGAGACATGCACACACATATGTCCCCAATGCATGCTTTTCATAGGGGCTAAATAAATAAGCATCCACCAGCCCTGGATAGGGAGGGTTGTTTTGCATGTTTGTATTTAAATAAGACTTTGCAAGAGTGATCCATCTTGCAAGGACTTAATGCAAATTCCTTTTGGAGCCAAATCAATAGAACAGTGAGTGCCTGTTCGGCTTGCAAGACGTTTAAATGCTCGCTGGGGTGACATCCCCGAACTGCCATCAAGGCTGTGCAGGCAGGGCTGGGCAGGACACGAGCCAGCTGGTGCCACCAAGGCTGGGGGCAATGGGTTGCCCACTCATCTGCACTTTCTGCCCAGCCCCAGCTCTGCCTCACTGGTCCCTACTGGAGCCACTGTCATCCTCCCCCTGCAAACCCTTCAGCCGGTTTCCCCCTCTTTGCTGTCTGAGGCATGTGGAAAATGTCCTGTGGTTGACCAGACGAAGATTTTCCTGTGCAGGTTGTAAGGTCAGAAAGGTTCTTCCCAGGCTCTGGAGGACACGAACTGTTGCAGAAGGTTCTTTCTTCACCTCCAAAGCATAGTCATCCATCATCTGGCTCTGTGGGCACTTTGCTCAGTGCCCTGGAGGCATTTCCCAGCCAAGTGCCAATTTGGTGTTCTGGGCACTACTGGAGACCTCAGGATGCATCTCACCACGTCACCTCCAGTCATGGAGCACAGGGCTGTGTCTGCTTTGGCACGTTGGGACGAGGCACTTCTGTCTGTCCCTGCTGGGCGGCAGTGCCGGTCTGTGTCCAGGGGACAGCAACATGCTGGGCTGATGGACGCGTCCCTTGGCAGCACAGGGAGGTTTGGATTGCCAGCCGATTCCAACCAGGGAAGCTTACAATCAAATTGTAGGAAATGGGAGGCAATGACTGAAATAATAGCACAGACAAATGGAAATCTCAATTGAGTCCCTAGAGCCTTCTTCACAACTGGGAAGAATGAGTTCTTTTTCTTTCTTTCTTTTTCCGTGAAGGAGACAACCAGTTATTTTGTGATATTCAGGTGAGAGCAGTGGTTGAAAGTGTATTAGTGTAAAAGCAGTCCCAGCCTGCCTCCACACATCCTCCCTAGATCACAGCCAGGTCACTCTGCCCGTGGTTTCCCCTCCTCCAGACCAGGCACCCAGCCACCTCCCAAGTAATTATGGCTTCAATGTACAGAGAAAGGTGATGATGAGCCCCAGCCCATGTCGCTGAAAGCCTAAACTAAGGCCACTGGGTTTTTCCACCCAAATACACCAGCCCTCCTAGCTCCTTAGCAGCCTGCAGCAGAAAAACGTCTGTTTGCAAAATGATGAGCAGAGAACCAAAGGCAGGGTGTATCGATGTGCAGAAGCCAAGTAGATTACACCAGAGAGTGCCCAAAGGAGATGTATTATGATCCCTTGTTTGGAGACAAAGCTCTGGGGCAGGGAGGGAGCTCAGCAGCTGGCACGGAGCAAGGAGCAAGGCAGCAGCTGCCGGGGTGGAGGAGACGAGACGGCAGATCCAGCGCTGCCTACTCCCACAGCATCCCTGGCCTCACAGAACGGGGTGTGCACAGTTGGTGGGAAGAGCTGTGACAGGTTACACGGGTACCCTGCCTTCACCCTCAGGCTGGGGATGCAACACCTGGATGCTGGAGGAGCTCTGGGGGAAGAGGGCTTGATCCCTTGCTGTCCAGGGGCTCCTTGTCCCATCACCACTTCTGTCCTCCATCCCTCCCCACCTGCATCCCGCTGGTTAGGGGCTGGGGCAGCTACTGTGGGTCATGCAAAGGGGGAATATGTGAAGCAGCAGCATCTGAGAAACACATTTCTTGCTCTCTGTCCAGGGGAGGGCTCAGAGCGGACAGCACTGCTCCCCAAAAAAAGGTGTTCAGATCCCAGAACAGACCCACAATCCTCATTCCATGAACATGTGCGGTCTCTACAGCGGACCCTCAGGGCTGGCAGTGCCTGTCTGACAGGCATTTCAGCTGCTGCATGGAAGAGACTTTAACGTGTGACAAATCCACCCTCCCTGCCACCACCGTGCAGTGCCCTTGCCCTGCCGGAGCTCCCTTTTCTGTTGGTCCGTGTGTCAGAGCCCTCAGCTCCTCTCTGTGGCTCTCAAATCCACATCACTCAGAGAACGATATTCTCATTTCTCCAAATATACCCCTCGAGGCAGATGTCAGCTTCTCATCGGCTCATGAAGCCGTGGGTATCAGCACGGAGACACACCCCATCGCATGCTGTCTGCCTCCCTGACACATGTGCACACACCCAGAGCTAAATTTACCCCTGGTGTATTCCTGGGAAAGGCTGCAGCATCTCTGATACCATCAGGGGTAATTCCCCTGCGTGCCTGGACAGCGTAGGCGCACACGTGTACGTATATACAACACAGGCTCGGGCGTTTCAGGATCTAAACGTGTCTGGGGGGGACAGATGGAGTCAAACCACCTGCCTGACACTGGAAAACCTCCTGCAAGGGTCAAGCAGCAGCCTGGAGGAGCTGCCACATCCCACACATCTGGGGACGGGGCACTGACCTGTGGGTGCTGAGCTAGGTTTGCTGGGGAGGGGGCAGACACCCACCCCATGATGCTGTGGGACTTTGCCGTTCCCATGTCACCCGATGCCATTGTTAGCACGGGCTGACCACAGTCCACACGTCCCAGAGAGCCATCGTCACCCTGTGATGGCTGCAGGTGGCTGATGAAGGTAGAAAGCCCCAGCACAGTCTGACCCCAATGTGGCACAAAGGCTGATGCTCTTANCTCCCACCACCCATGTTCCCCCTGCCCCAGCACAGTCTGACCCTAACGTGGCACAAAGGCTGATGCTCTTAGAGCATCATTCAGAAGGACCGGCTCTCTCCTGTCCATGTCAGGCTGTACCAGGGGTGGGGGACGCAGCAGAGTCATACCCTACACCCTGCAACAAGCACATCAGCCATAAATGGTGGAGTCACCTCCCTACGTGGTTATTTCTCGCGGCACCAATGTTGTCTGGGTTGTTCCTGACTGCAGGATGCCCTCAGAGGCTTTCCTGCCCAAGCACTTGGCTGAAGAACCTCCTCCCCAGACACCACCTCCTGCCCCGTGCAGCCAGCAGGACCCCAGAGGCATCAGCAGGTGAGGAGCTGGTTGTGCGCAGGTGGAGTGGCTGCTTGCTCACCCCGACTCCAAATTACCGTCTCCTCTGGTTTTGTAGGAGGTTCTGCCACACTGCGAGCCTTCGGTGTCTCCCAGGGGATGGAGCATGGCCAACCCACCTTCCCGAGCCCGCGCCAGACCCTGCCCGTGGCCCCAGCAAGCCCTGGCTTGGTTAGGCTGAGGCTGAGGCTTCCCAGCAAGGCTGGGACGCGGCAGAGGCTCAGAGCCCTCTCCCAGGTTGTGTTTATCCGTTGTGATACTTTCACATGAGAAACAAATAAAGGCTGATGATATCTCCTGGAAGAAAAAACCAAGGTTACTCCCCTGACCTGATTAATGCAAATAAACTGAACGGAGTCCTGTCGCCTGGGGCTTGCAAATTTAATATCTGTTAAACTGATTCATTTCATGCTGTTTTAGCCTCTCGCCCTGTGACTGCAATTACCTCTGCCGGTCTCGCCGGGCTGCTGGTGCCTGGTTCCCCCGCACGTGATGCAGTTTGGGTTGGTTCTGTTTGTTTTGCTGTTTTGACTTTTTTTTCCTTCTGGTGGTTTAATTTCCTCTGAGTTTATTAATGATGGCTGGGGGGGTGGGAGACAGGGATGTTTGGGTAATGCTTCCTCTTTGCATAGAGTGGATCTTCAGCCCCGTCATTCCCCCCTTATTGTCTGCCCTGGGACAGGTCAGGAGAAGCAGACAGGGAGCTGTGGGGAGATGAGGAGGGGGTGGAAGCCCTGCTGTGCTGGGCAACCTTGCACTGCACCCTGCACCCCTGCACTGCACCCTGCATCCCTGCACTGCACCCTGCATCCCTGGATTGCACCCTGGATTGCACCCTGCCTCCTTACACTACACCCTGTGCCCCTGCACTGCATCCTGCACTGCACCCCTGCACTGTATCCTGAGCCCCTGCCCTGCACCCTGCATCCCTTCCCTGCACCCTGTCTCCTGGCACTTCATCCCTGCATCCCTGAACTGCACCCTGCATCCCTGGATTGCACCCTGCCTCCTTACACTACACCCTGCGCCCCTGCACTGCATCCTGCACTGCACCCCTGCACTGTATCCTGAACCCCTGCACTGCACCCTGCACCCCTGCCCTGCACCCTGTCTCCTGGCACTTCATCCCTGCACCCCTGCACTGCATCCTGTACCCCTAAACTGCGCCCTGCCTCCTTGCACTGCATCCTGCACCCCTGCCCTGCACCCTGTCTTCTTGCACTGCATCCCTGCACCCCTGCACTGCATCCTCCACCCCTGCCCTCCTCCCTGTCTTCTCTCTTTTTTTTTCAATGACCCGGCGACCCCCCAGATCTACCCTCTTTCCCTCCACCACGCTCTTCCGATCTCCTGCACCCCTGCCCTGCACCCTGTCTCCTGGCACTTCATCCCTGCATCCCTAAACTGCACCCTGCATCCTTGGACTGCACCTTGCCTCCCTGCACTACACCCTGCACCCCTGCACTGTATCCTGCACTGCACCCCTACACTGTATCCTGACTCCCTGCACTGCACCCTGCGCCCCTGCCCTGCACCCTGCCTCCTTGCACTGCACCCTGCACCCCTGCCCTGCACCCTTTCTTGCACTTCATCCCTGCACCCCTGCACTCTACCCTGCAGCCCTGCACAGCACACTGCACCCCTGCCCTGCCCCCTTTCTCGCACCTCATCCCTGCCCCCCTGCACTGCATCCTCCACCCCTGCCCTGCACCCTGCCTCCTTGCACTGCACCCAGAGCTGCTTGGCCAAGGGTCCCAGGGCACAGCCAGGGTCCCTCCAGGGCCGCTGTGGCTGCGCCAGGCAGTGGGTGCAGGGGGAGGTGGCAGCCCCTTCCCCTGGGCTGTACCTGTGCCGGGGATGAACAGAGAGCTTTCGCCTGCGCCCCATCAGTCCGCCTTTCAGCAGCACAATGTTCATTTTAAAGAGGGTAAAAGCACGCTCATGAATGGCCCTTCAGAACTCCCAAACGGGACTGTGAAGGCAGGCTCGCACCCCTTCTGTTTGCTTACATCTCACTTCGAGTTCAGAGCTGTCAGGGAAGTGAGAAGAGAAGGATGCTGACTTCCCGAGCATGCACCCACCAGCGCACTCGCACACCCGCTCGCACACCCTTCAGTTTATTTTGCATGTCTTGTTTAGTTCCAGGCACCGGAGCTGCCAATCTCGGGGTGTTTTTAGTGCCTCTGTGCGGAGTCTCTCATGATGCCTTAATGGCTGCATCACCTTGTGAAGCTCTCAGACATCCCCAGCTCCTTTCATCAGCGGTGGGAAACCTGCCAGCCTCTGACAGGTTCTTCCAAACAAATCACAGCGCGATTTAAAGTGGGAGATGTGACCGGCGATTTGGCGAGCTGCCAGGCACCCGCAGCATGCACATCTCAACGCCAGCCCTCTGGCAGTGCCCGGCTTCACCCGGGAATGGCACTGGCCCATGCCATGGGCTCCGTGCTCAGCCCCAGGATGGGACCCAGAGTTTCCAGCCCAGGCACCCGCCTCTTGCATCTCCCAGCAAAGCCCCACTGTCCCCTCCCAGGGTCTGTCTGCCTTTGCTGTGCTCTGCAGCACACTAACTCCCCGTCCCACCATCATCCCGAGCCAGCACCAGTACTGGCCACCCCAGCATGGTCCCACTGGACCCCCAAGTCCCCTCTTCAGGACTCTGCTTCTCTGCACAGAGCTTCAGAGGGTTTTTTTCTGAGCTGATCTGGGCATTGGGCATTGCCTGGCATTACTCCCAAGGGACTGGGCTCTCCATGGCATTGCCTGAGCTGCAGCAGCTGCCTGTGTCACCAGCTCCATGTTCCCCAAAGCTAGGCTGGGGCTAGGGGGCTGCTGCAGCTGGAGCAGGAGCTTGTGCATGGTGATCACAGAGGGTCTGCATTGCTTTGGGCTCAAACCACCAGCAGCACCCGGGGCTGGTTGCATCCCTCCTGCCAACATCAACCCCTCAGCAAGAGCCTGGCCTGGGGGCAGGAGCTGCGGTGAGCCCAATGGAGTGCTCTGGAACCAGAGGAGGACGTGGTGTTTCATCAGTTTGGGGCCCAGACTGTCTCTGCTGCACCAACAAGGGAACTGTTTGTGTGGTTCAAAGGCTTATTCATTCTGTTGTGGTTTGGTTTTTTTTTTCCAAACCACCCACTTCAAGTTTTGGGTGAAGGTTGAATTTCATTTTTCTTATTCCCAGCTCATTTGCTCGTCCCTAAAACAAACATATTACAGCGAGCATGTGGGGGAGAGGGCGTGTTAACCGAACCGGAGGGTAGGTGAACTTCACGCAAACAGAGGCTGACAGTGCACCGACGATTTGCATAATCCAGTGAGAAAGCTTTCCTGCTGAAAAGCCAGAGCTACTGGCATAGAAAAGTATAGGTCTGAACAGGAACTCCGCTCCTGAGCGGCTGCAGACGCTGGGGTAATAAATCAGGGAGTAGGTGCAAACGTAGCGGTTCCAGCATGCCTCCCAAACCTTGCATTTGGTTTGCTTTGATAGGAGCCCTATCCTGCTTTGAAGCTGAGGGCCAAGCTGCGGGAACAAGCCCTAGCCCGAGGAGCAGGTGCCGCGGCGGAGACCAAACCCATCAGCGACCAGCGCTGGCTTTATGCAAATTCTCCCAAATGAGAATTGTCTTGCCAGTTGATACAACCAGAACAAAGCCCCAGGCACCGGTGGAGGGTAACGCATGCAATTTCAGGGCTAAGAAGTCCGGGGAGGGATTTAATAGCAGTTGGCATTTGACAAAGGAAACGGCAATTTCTGCAGAGGGGTGATTAGAGGTGGATATTAAAGCGTGGGGGGTTTTGGGAGCGCGCTGGCTGGCGTTCCCCACTTCTGCTGACCTTGGTCCAGTGGTTTCACCTTGCTGTTCCCTGGTTTGCTGCTGAGCGGTTTCCTTCATGGGATCGTTTGCCCCCTCCACAGATGTGGTGTGGCTGCGTTTGTGGGTATTTGTGAACAGTTTGACATCCCCTAACACAATATCTTAGAGGAAGGGAAGGAAAATAAAGACCCAGCTGGGATCCTGCCCTGGCAGGAGGTGCGGAGGTGACAGGGACCTTGGAGGGCTCAGGTGCTACCTCGGCAGTTGCCTGCTGGGATGCAGGGAGTGCCAAGGGGAGCAGCCAGAGCCACCAGGGCTGAGGGACAGGACCTGTACTGAAAGATTTGGGTCTATTTAGTGTAGAGAGGACAGATTTGAGGGGAGATGGGGTGGTGGGCTTCAGATACAAGAAAGGAGGCTGCAGAAAAGCAGGAGTAAGTTGTTCTGTCCGTTACAGACTTGGAAATGATGGGTTAAATGGCAGCTAGGGAAAACCAGAGTAGAACCTGGGAAAAGCTCTGTATTGATCAGGCTGGCAAAGCCCAGGGACAACCATCTGGGGAGGGGAGCATTTGCAGTGTGAAGTGCTGGAGGTACCTGCCACGGGGCACACACCGGGCACGGGTGGGTCATGCCAGATGTTTCTGTCCCCTGCAATTTTGTGGCTGGAGGTATTTGATCAGACCAGGTACTCACCAGCCATCTGTCCCTCGCACACATCCAGCTGATGCTCGTTACACCTCTGGGATGGCGAGTGCCCTCCAGCCCTGCCCCAGGAAGGTGCCCAGGTTAGCTGTGCTGCAGGCATTTCGGAAAATTCAGTTCTGCTGAGGAGCTGGTGCTGCCAGGCATCCCCCCGAATGGCAGCCACCGTCTGGGTGTTTAAAGCCCATTCTGCGGATCAGTGCCTTGGATACTAATATAAGTAACTTTAAAAAAAATAGAAGGAAAGTGAGGAGATAAAAGCCCCGTCATTTACATTTCTGGGGAATGTGAAATTGTGCTTTTGAAAAAAAAAAATAAAGCAAATTGTAAACTTTAGATAACAGCAAATTCCTTGTTTTTTTGGACACAATACCAGCTTTGCATATGCGCTGAAAGAAAGAGGGAGAGAAAATAACCCTGAAGCATCCTGCCCACTGCATTAGCTTTTAAAATAAAACCCATTTATATATAAATGTTGGCTTTTTTCCCAGTCTCTGTAGAAAAGCTTTTCTATATTAAATGCTACAATGAATTAAATTAACCATAATGATTTCTTTGTGAATGGAAACCCTTTTTCCTGTGTGACATATTTTTGATCATTTTTTTTTCCGAGTTACAACAACCCGTACTCCTATCGAGTTGAGCGTGTTGTTTGTTCTGCTTTTTGCACAATGCAATACAATTACTATTTGCACTTTGCACTTTTTGTTCTGAAGAAAAACAAAGCACAGCTATTCCACGCGCTATCTCCCAGCGCAGAGGGGTGGGAGCCCTTTGCTAGACCCGCTCTCACCCACCAGCAGTCGGGTTGCGACAGCCCCATCAGTTCTCGTATTCAGATGCCAAGAACAAGCCGTCCCGGGATGAGGGGCGAATTGTTCCGCTGTACCCCCCTCTGCACCCCAACAGCAGAGCACACAGCCAAAATCATCCACCTGTAACTCACAGCCACCCCTTCCCCGGTATTTGCCATGAAGGCACTCAGCATAGTTCAATTCTTATTTATTTTCTTTTTTTTTTTTTTTTTTCTGCACTGTTGGCTACAGTGACATTTGGCTGTGCCCCCCTGGGCATTGGGGACAGCTTTGCTGCAGGCATGCCTGTGCACATGCTGCCGGGTGCTGTGGGGTGCTGTGGGGTGCTGTGGGGTGCTGCAGGGTGCAGATTTGGGGCTGCAGCAGACAGGGGTCCCAGCAGCAGTGGCCGGGCAGTCACAGCTGAGCAGAGAGCTTTTGCCAGGGGAAAGCAGCCTGCACGTCGCTGGGAAGGAAAATTAGGTCACGTTTGTGGTTTGAAGAGCCTGGATAGCGTCCCATTTATTTTGGATTTCTCCTAACGAGTGACTAGCTTCTATTTCCCTCCCACCTCATTTCCTTGGTTTTTCTTTTTTTTTTTTAAAAAGAAACATTTCCCCTTTCACCCGCCTCTTTTTCCTCAAATACAGAAGGGGTGGGGGGACAAGGCTGGAAAAGTCCCTGGCTTTCCACACTGGACGGGTGCAGGCAGAGCTTTCCCTGGCCCTGGGCTGGGTCCAGCCTCGCTGCCTCCCGGGGATGCTCTGTTGCAATTGTGCTGCGCGGGGAAGAGGCCTTCCAAAATCTGTTAGAGCAGCAGAAAAAAAAAGAAAAAAATCCCTTCCATGTCTGCCTGCCCACTCACCCTGGTAAAGGCCGTCCTGTGCCCCCTTGAGCAAACTGCTCTGCTACCAGTGCCAGCCAGGGAGCCCCATCGCCGTGCTCCATCGCAGCTGTGGTGTGGGAAGCCTGAAATCCCGAGCACTGGTGCCTGGCAGATGCTGGGAGCTGGGTGGGTTTGGCTGGATGCTGGGCTCCGGAGGGGGCTGCGTGCTGGAGATGCTCCCCAGCAGCTTTGGCATTTTACAGGATGAGATCTGTGCTCCTGCTGCTGCTTCTGAGCATCCCTGGGCTGCACCAAGCCAGACCCAGGGACACCAGAGCCATCCCACCCTCCTCCTGAGAGCTCTGCAGCCTGCGGTGGCACAGGGTCTCAGCTTTCCCCTTGGCAAGCCTGGAGCCGCTGCTAAATTCTTCTCTTATGTCCAGGCAGCCCATGGCACAGTCTGTCCTCAGTTCCTTTAGGAAACAATTCCATCGGAAGGATTATTTTTTTTTCTTTTTCCCTGACATTCCTTCCTAATTTGCATTTGCTGGATTTTATTTCACCAGTTCTCTCCAAGCCCCTTGAGCAACCCCTCTCTTTTCCCACTCCGTCATCAGATGTTCTTGGGCAACTCCAAACCCCAGTCCCCCCGCGCCTCCTCCACGCCCGCAGAGGCTCTCCCGATGGCTTGGTACCCAATACATCAAACCCTGGCCTACAAATTAAGCAAAAACAGTCAAAGCTGGAGGTATTTTAAGTTTTTTTTTGGTTTGTGAACTGAGACTTGGTGCAGAAGTGTGTCTTACTGTGGAAAGAGAGAAGAAATCGGTTTTGGAGGTGTTGCATGTTCTGTATGCACAGTCCCTGCACGAGCACCCGCTTCTCCGCAGAAACGGGACCTTCAGCGTCTGATGTGTCACTGCAAAATCTGTGTTTCCTTGGTAATATTTTATCTCTCATCTCAGTGATCAGCATAATGAACATTATTGTTCCTGTGCAAATAGCACCTGAAAAAAACCCCATTTAGCAGAGAATTACCAAATGGAGGGAAAGCGCCTGGCACTGAGAATCCCCGCAGGACTTTCCCTCCGGATGGGGATTGGCGGAGGTTCCTGGAAGGACGGGCTTCCCAGCTTTTGCAGGAGTCATCGGGTAATTGGGGAATGAGTGAGAAATGGTTGCATCAGTTCCCTGGGGGAAGCTGTGGATTGCACAGATGGGAATATTTTCAGTTTAGGGTCAGAGCTGCTGCTGCCATTCACAAAGTCTGCACGAATGTTCAGAAGTGGGTACAGCCTGTCCCTCAGGGAGGAGGGAAATAAACTCTCCTGGATGTGCAATACACTTTGAGAAGGGTTAGATCTGACATTAGCTGCTGCCCCTTGGAATTATTTCTCCCCTCGCTGCCCGATCCCCAATGGCTCTGGGATGCTGGAGGTTCCCCGGAGCAAACTGTTCTGATGGTTGTGTCTCTGGGGAACCGTTTGCAGGGTTCATCATTTTGCCGTGTCTCCACTGCCCATGTGTGACCAGCTGCTCTTCACCATGTCCCCAGTTCCGCAGGGAGCTGGCTGGAAGGCCAGCAGGTTCCTGTCACTCGGGGTGTGACAAGGACAACAGTGAACCCAGCTCAGGCTCCCACCAGCCCCCAGTTTTGAGCCACATGGGTACGATGTCCAGGGGGATTCCTGCAGCTCCCTGTCCCCGCTCCCTCCCCATCCCACCCATGAGAAACCGTCCTGCTGAGATCCAGCAGCAGAGCTGAAAACACGCCATGGTACTGCGATTATTTGCTATGAGACTGTGGCACTGCCCTGTCCTCAGAGCTTTAATTTAGATGATTTAGGGGCCTTTTATTTGGTTTTAGCCCATTTACAACTGTAAAGAGGCTGCAAACCAAGGCGCTGGGCTCTGCACGTATCGACAGAGCTGATCAATTGCCGGCTTCTGGGGGGATGATGTGGTGAGGCAGGAAAAACACATCTTTTTTCTCTCCTAATTAGGTGCTTCATTTGGCTCTGCAGGCACATGTGTTTTCGGTGGCAGGGGTGACATTTTCAGCTCAGCAGGGCGATGACAGGGGAAGCAGAGCACACCGAGAGCTGGGGGAGGCACAGAATTAAAAAAAAAAACACATTTCCACCCTACCCCAAACAGGCTGGTCTAAGATCCTATTTAACCGGAGCCTGGCGCTGGCAAGGGACCCTGCCAAAACCTCCCTGTGTCAGCAGCAGCCCGGATTTTGCCGATTGCTGGTGGGGAAGCACCAGGAGCCTGGACACTGACTGGTGGGGGTGTCGGTGGGGGCAGCAGAGGCGATGGGAGCTGGCCAGCCGAGGGTCCTGCTCCCCTTGCAGCCCTCCGAGGGTTTGCCATCCCACTGGGGGGGAACCAAGGGGGAGAAATCAGAAAAGGAGGCAGGTAAGGACAGGCTGGGAAGAGGAAAGCAGGTAAAATTCAGCATCTACAACCCACTATGGCAGAGTTAGAACTAAGTCAGCGTTGGGAAGCATTGGAGTCAGCAGAGCCGGAGCGTTATCTGTCTCGTGCTGAAACCTCCCTGGTGATTATTCTGGCTTCACGCAGTAACAGAAGCTCTGTGCTAAGTGGTACCAAATGCACCAGATTCCCGTGGCCCCGCTGCTGGCTGCCATCAGCCCCGGGTTCTGGCACCCGCCGGGGAAACGCGTGGGGTCAAGGCAAGGGGAACACTGTCACCCCTGACTGCGATCCGGGGTGAGATACGCTGAAAGGTAGCACACAAGAAGCTGCTGGGGTTGTTGTTCTTGGTTTCCGCTGTCTTTTTTTTTCTTACCATCTTCCAGATGCTGCAGAATCCCCAGATGCAGCCACAACAAAGTTCTTGCATTTTTAACTTAAAAAAAAACATAATTGGGTAACTGAGAATAATGACTAAACAATGCAATAAATCATGTCTACACCTGGCCTGGAAACGGGGGGAGGGTTGTGCAGGGAGAAGTGTTTCTTCCCTCATTAATGAAAAGAGCTGAAACATCGACACAAAACGCTCCCAGAGTCAGCAAATCTGTTCCAGCCTCCGCCAGCGAGTCCTCGCGGGTCTGCGTGCTCTGGCCTCGGGGACCCAGGGACAGGAGTCACCATCCCCAGGGCTCGGAGCTGAACCGTCTGGGTGAGAGGGGACCTGTGGTGCTAAACCCCAAAGCCTCTGGCCCAGGCAGAATGGAAAACATAAATAGAAATGTCACCACTTTGATAGCTGAAGGCATTTTTATGTCCCGACAATAATTTTTGACTGCGCAGTGCCGCTCACCTTTCCTGCTGCATCAACACGGCAATAACCACGCTGCCCTCCAACCGCGGTAATTGCCGGGGACAGGAAACCGCGATAACTGCACCAGAGTTGTTAATGTTTGGTTTATTTGCTCATTTATACAGCTAAGAATGGGAAGACCTGCAAACCTGCCCCCAGCACAGCACTCCCCAGCAGTGCCGGTGTGGGGGACAGAGGAGCAGGGGGTGCCACGTCCTTCCTCTCTGTCTGTGCCTTGGTGGGGGGGTCTCAGCAGCCCACCCCTCGCTGCACCAAGGCTCCCCTCTGCCCGTGGGCAGGGCAAAAAGAAGGATTTTGGGGTTGTTTGTTTTTTTTTTTCCCAGCATCTTTCCAAGGGAGATGGAGGGAGGGTGGCAGGGGTTCTGCTGCAGGATTAGTGCTTCTGCAGGCTGGTAGAGCCCCAGACCCAGCACCTCCAAACAGAGAGGGACGCAAATGATACCAGCACGGTAGCCTTCTTCTTCTCCTAAACGTGAGTTTTGCCTTTTACACACAGAGGACATGATGGGAGAGCAGAGGGAGGTGACAGCCAGAGGAGTGATGGGACAGGATGGGGTGGGACAAGTGGGGAGAGCTGTGACACCTTTGCCGTGCTGTGCCCCCCACCCCGTCCAGACAGTGAATGGTGTAAGGGGAAGGGGCGGGAGGGACAGTGCAGCATGAGGGACGACAGCTTGCACAGGTCACCTGGGTGGGATGCTGCAGGACAGCCCCCATGCTCCTCCAAAGAGATGTGCATCTGCCTGGGCTTGAGACTCAGATGCCCTGGTGATATATTTTTCCGAGCCTGTAGGTTTATCTGTGAGTTCAAAGAGAGATGTTATCGGTTTGAGTCTCTTCAAGTCGACAGACGCTCTTATCTCTGCTCTCTCCCAGCACTGCAGAGGCTGAGGAGTTTGTGGCAGAAATGCCAGGAAAACGTTTTTGTCTGGGGAGCCTGAACCCGCGGGTGTTCATCATTGTTCAGAATTCCCCTGCCAACCCTTCCAGGAANTCCAGGTCTTTCCCTCTCGTTCATCATTGTTAAGACTTCCCCTGCCAACCCTTCCAGGAACTTGTGGCCATTTCTGGGTTACAGGGGCATGGGAGCAGAGCCCTTTTTCCAGCAGCATTTGCCCATCATGGGACACACTCACCCATGTCCCACAATGGACGGAACAGTTGTCCACAGGCATGTGAGGGCGATGGGCACAGTAAGGCCAGTCAGAGGCATGAGTTAAAAAATGGCAGTGAAAGCTCAAAGTTTGGCTGATGATCACTTAAAGGCTCCTTCGCCCATCCTTATAATTAAATATCTTGTTCTTTGCCAGCTCTGCCCTTACCCTCCGCTGTCTGGCCTCTGTGGCTTTGTCTCCTGACCTTCTCCATCCTCATGCGAACAGCAAAGGTGCTGGAGGGGCTGCGTGCGGGTGCCTGCCTGCGGCTCCTGAAAACTGCCAGGAAAAGAGAAACATCGTTGAAAAAAGTAGTTGAAACTTGTAACAACGTTGATGAGAGAGTTTTCTCCTTGGTCTGCTGTTAATTGTCAGGAAATAAATACCTTTATAGCCTCTGTAATTATGGCCTGAATACAACTGAGAAAATTTCTGTCATTAAACACATCCTCAAAGATCTCATGCCTCCACCTGCTCCCCTTAAAACGCCACTTCCCCAGACTTTGTCCACGCAGCAGATGCAGAAACAACTTTTCATGACATGAGCATCACCTCTAACCTCAAAAAAGCTGGAATTTCCCCGGTTCCTCAGCAGAGCTTTGCCCTGTTCAATCCCCCTCGTGCTGCAGGCAGCATCCTCAGTGCCAGGGCCAGCTGCTGTCCCCATCTGGGACCCCCGTGTCGTCTGTCACGCCTTGCAGCCGGGATGCTCGGAGCATTTGAACAGTGGTCTCACCCAGCATCGCAGCCGATCGCAGGAGAGCCGCTGCTTCCCCAACCCGCGGAGCAGCGAGACCCACGGCTAATTCCGCCTTTCTGAAGTGGCTTCAGACCCTTCGGCAGCGGCGTTCTCGGGGAGCAACACGTCCTGTATCTATTGTGTTTCTAAGCTTGTTAGTTGATTAACCACACTCGAACGCTGGCAGAGCGATTGTTTCGCTGAGTGGCTTCAATAAGAGCCGGGAACAATAAGATGCACACAGACAAAGGTTTTAATGGATAATTAATTGTTCCAGCGTGTAAAGTTTCTGTGCAAAGATCCTGGTGAATCAGAGTTTCCGATTTCCTCCCCCTTTACAACGAACAGTAACACAGAAATCACGGACTGGATTGGAAATGCAGAGAGTGCCAGAGCTGAGGGAACCGTAAGGTCTGGGTGCAGGGAGTCGGGGTGCAAGGAAGCGAGGGGTTTTGTCCGTGCCAGGAGGGGGACAAACATTTCTCAATGCCCATCTCCTCTGGATCTTTACACCCCCTTAGTTTGCACTCCCACTCCCAGCTGCCTATTCACAGTAATACCCAGAAAGTCCAAAGCAGCACTTTCCAGCTCTGAAACCTGCACTGGGAGTGCAGGGTGGTGGGAACAGAGAATTTATCCACGCCTTGGGACCGGCTGGGTGTAACGCTGGACCTTGCAGTGTTCATGGTCTTTGTGGGGCTCCTGCCAGCATCTCCTGGACAGTCTCAGCAGACAGTTCCTTGGGAGAAGGGGGTTAACAGCTGCTGGCCCGGCGCAGATCCAGGAGAGATGCTGCAGTCCAGGCAAGGGCCACAGGATGAGCATCCCTGCTCCCACCCTGCCCGGCTGGTCCAGCCTGGCTCTGGTCTCCTTGGGGATGGATCAAAGCAGAGGCAGAGCTGGGATGCAACTTGTGCAGCTCTTCAAACCTGAAACTTGTTGGGGTGATCTGGGCAGGGAGGAAATCTGCCGGGGCCTGGGCTGCGTGCTGACAGCCACGACTGCCCACCCAACCTTGGGTCAGCACCACACAGCCAGATGGGCAGAGGAGCAGGATTTGGGCTGGGTATTTCTCACCATTCTCTCTGCCTTGCTCTCGCTCTGTGGGATGATTCTCTGCAGGGACGGCCAGAGCCAAGGCAGGGTCCCACATCTCTGCCTGGCGAACCCACCGCAGTGGGGTGGGATTTAGCTCCTGGTGCCCGCTGGAGCAGTGGGGCTGTCACCAGCCCTATGGTGGTGAGTTTGCCATGGAGCAATTTGCTTCCTGCTCTCCAGCCATCAAAAAGAGAACGTGGCAAAGCTGTGCACCTGCAGACGGGCACGCAGCCGCCGCCGAGGCTCTAATCCCTGCCTGGGAACCGGCTCCTCACAGAAGGTGGGAGCTGATATCACAGCATCTTCTGAAGTGCTGGAGCGGGTGCTGGGAAGGTGAGTGACCCCGTAAGCTCATTTGGTGCGGGGCAGCCTGCTGTGTGCCGCCACAGCTCTGTAATCGCCTCCTAATCCCAAAGCAGGCTCACAGCATCTCGCAGACTCAGAGCATCTCGCACGCTTGGAGAAGCTGCCTCTTCAAGGAAGATTAATAAAGCAAAATGGGAGAAAGAGGAGGGACAGTCGGGGCTGCACATCCCTGCAGAGGACATGCTGCTGGCCAGGGTAAAGTGAGGTGCTGGCCCGCTTCACTGTCCCACTGAGCTGCCCTGGCACCACGGGGCTTGTCACTGGTGCTGCCTGCAGGGACCTGGCACAGGAGCATCCCTGCACCTGCAGGTCTGCAGGGACAGAAAGCAAACTGCCACCCCCAGCACAGGAACCACACACTGCTGTGAGACGGGCAGGCTGCACACACCTGCAAACCACGCTCATGTACGCTGAACATGCTGATGTGCATGGCTCACGTCCACGGCCACACAGCCCTGATCCTCACGCTGAAATTTCTGCCTGTGTCTGTGCATTTGCTAGGGGCAGTTTCACACACATGCATCACCAGCTGCCCGTGCAACACCAGCACACCTGTGCACATACCCGCACAGCACCAGTACACCTGTGCACACACCCATGCAGCACCAGTACGCTCATGCATACACCTGTGCAGCACTAGCACACCCGTGCACACACCTGTGCAGCACCAGCACACCCGTGCACACGCCCATGCACACACCCGTGCACACACCCACACGCAGACGCACGCATAGCCCCCGCGTGCCTGGTGCCCCCACACATGCTCACACATACATTAAGGGCAGACACATGCTAAGCACACACGCACACGCATATTAATCACTTCTCTCTGTCTGTCTCCCCTCTCTTTTCGGAGCCGTGCTTCCAGGCAGCGAGATGAGCTGATCACAGCCACAGGCGGGTACAAAGCAGACTTCAATGGAGTGCCAGTATAATGGCAGATTACATTAGAGAGAACAGACAGACGTGTCCTTGTCATCCCAGGTTAATATGACTATAGATTAATGCTGTAGCTGTTGATTGTTATGGAAATCCCCCCATTTAGCTCCTTCCTACAGCATTGACAGTTCCAGCCTTGAATGGGGAGCAGGGGTGGAACTTGTTAATGGATTCCATTTTCCTGCAGGAAGCCAAAGCATTTAAAGGGAGAGGGAGCGCAAATTTGCTGACTTTCTGGAAGTGTTCCAGCGTGCATTGAGCCCGTGTGGACATTTAATCCCTTGTTCAGATGCAAAGCAATGCAAAGAGCCATGTTGGTCTCGCCTCTCTAGGAAAAAGAAGGAATTTAGGCTCGGGGAAGTAAGCGTTCAGGGGGTGGTTTCCTCTTCAAACCTCTCCTGACCTGGGCACCAAGCGTGTTGGACACGTCCCTGTACGTGGACACGCACGTCACCGCACCTGCAGCAGGGACGTTTCTGCCAGGGTTGGGTGCTGGATGCCAGCTCAGGGGCTGTGGCTGCTGCCATCCCTCTGCTTTGTTGTCAGCTTGTAGTGGCTGTGGCTGTTTGCCTGCTTTCCCCTGGCCACGTGGGAACGCTCCCCGTCCCAGCAGTGTGGTTCAGCACCAAAAGGTCTTTCATCGCTGACCAGGTCTCCACTGCCTATGATAAGTGATGACGTCCCACCATCTCCCCCCCACCCCATTTTGCAGCAGAGAAATGAAGGAGTTCTCGTTACTCACTGAAATACTCCATCTTTTAGGGGACCTGCTGTAAATTCGAATTTACAGAAGCAAGAAGCACATTTTACAGGAATTTTATCCATTCCCAGCACACAGGATACCTGATCCTGATGGGAGCTCTGGGATGCTGCCGCAGCACACGCGGCGCATAGTAATAACACGAATGAATTCCCCCTTCCCCAGCTGGTCCTGGGCTGGGGGGTTCCACGTCCTCCCTGTCCCAGGCCCCGCTCAGAGCTGTCACACTGCCTCTTCCCTGTGACCCCTGGGTTGCTGTGGAGATGCCTTGGGGGGTCCCACACATTGGAGCCTGACTTCAGGTGGGGGAACAAGCAGCAGGAGCAGCAAATGAGGGTCCAGAGGGACAAAGCTGCCCTTCTCATGCAAATGGCTCTGGTGGTGACAGGAATGCCAGGGAGGGAAACACAGGGGCTGCTATGGCCGACAGAGATGCTGCATTGTTTCTAATTAATTAGCATGTTTTTCAAAGCTTTCCACGAGGCATCAGCAGCTTTTTAAGGGCGATTTGCCAAGGAGCATTTAAATGGAAATCCCCCTGAGATACAGTATTTCTGTGCAGGGTCTCACTGGAAGGTAGGTTCTTCCCAGGGGAAACCAGCCCCCACCTCCTTGTTTAATTTGGGGGTTTATTTGGATGGTGGATCTGGGGGATTATCTGTTATTGTGTGCTCCAGCATGGGGCTGGCGTTTCCAAGCCTGTTCCCATCTCCTGTGGCTGCTGCTCTGCAGACCCAGGTCCTCTTCCCATGGGGATCTAGGATGGGGATCCAGGATGGAGATGCAGGATGGGGATGTAGGATGGGGAGGTAGGATGGGGATGCAGGACGGGGATGCAGGATGGGGATCCAGGATGGAGATGCAGGATGGGGATGTAGGATGGGGATGCAGGATGGGGATGCGGGACGGGGATGCAAGACGGAGATACAGGACTCCTGGCAGCGGCTGAAGGGAGCCCAGGGGATGGAGCAAGTCTCTGGCTGGATATTTTCATTAGATTAAGATCATTCTGGAGTTTGACTTTGCCCTTGCCACTTTCTTTTCTGCCCATGTGGCAATTCAAATGTTTCTTTCCAAAAAAGATTACAACTTTCCAAGATGAAGGTCTCAATGACATGCCTGAAACCAAATTGCGGTATCCGGCTCGAACGCGCACATTTTCCTATACAAAGGAAGTTGCAATTTTGCTGCTTTCACCAAGGACAAGGAATTTCATATTGGTTTATTGTGCAGGCATGCGTTTGGGAGATTTTCATGGCCCTGTGATTTATGCCGGCGCCTGAGTTATAACTCACATTTCTGTTTAAAAGCTAAACACTCTAATAGTGGTGGCTATTACTGTCATCACGTACCAGCCGCTCTTCTGAGATTCAATCTAGCCAAAGCTGGCCTACGTGATATTATCTGTGTATTTGTCTGCCTGATGGAGCTGCCTTTATTTTTGTTCTCTTTCATATATTGCTGTCTCAAGGACTGTTTTCCAAGCAACAATTCATGTCTCCTTCAGTCATCAGTGAAAACAATCAAGCTCAATTTTATTTTTGGCAGAAATCAAATACTAAATGAGATCTCGGAATCACAAACAAGAGTGATGTAGACAAATCGGAGGGGATTCGGAGAAGAACAGCATAGATGATTAAGGGGCAGGAGGGGCTGGCTGATGGGGAAAGATTAAGAGAAGTAAATACTTAGAGCTAGGCTAAGAGAAGACTAATGGGGAACATAATAGCTGCCTAGAAATATCCAAAGGGTGTTAATGCTGAAGGGGAAGAGATATTATTTGGAACAGACCAAAAGCAGTGGAGCTAAGAATAAAGGTGGTGAAACACAATGAAGGGAAATTCAGCCTTGACACTGGTATGGATTTTCTCTAAATCTGACGGTATTCTGCAGTGCCATGGACTTTCCCGAGGAAAGTGGGATAAACACCATTGCTTGAGTGCTTTGAGGCTGCAGAGGAGAACATCCCTTAAATAAATAATCGGTACCAGAACATTTTCAGCTTTATGCTATCTTTCCTCATAACTAGCCGAGATGGATGAATAATCCATGATGGATAGCTTACTCAAAGAACTTTGCCGCTGACATTGCTCACAGTTTGCCAGTGAATGGATCCCACTTTCCTTCAATTCATCTAATGCTTCAGGTTATCCCATTCAGGAGTCAGAGGAGTCGGTGCTCTGCCTGCCTCTGTTGGGAAGCCACAGCCCACCTACCTGGTCTGCAGCAACTGCCCCTCATTTTCCAAGTCACTGGAAGCAAATAATTGGATGTCAGCACAGTTCCCATCCCCAGCTCCTACCCTGGCTTGCTTGCTCCGTTCCCTGCGAGGACTCTGGAAGTGGAGAAATACCGTGTCCGAGCTCGATTGATCAGTGTCCCATAAAAGCACTGACTGCTTTGATTGCCTAGTAAAACAGGCAAGGTGGATAGAAATAATTGTAATGGCAAGAGGTGGAGAAGCACGGCTGGCCCACAGATGTGTTGGGACCCGAGGTGTTGCCTCCAGCAGGGCTGTCGTCTTCCGAGTGTGCAGAACACACCAGCAGCAACAGGAAACAAATCTGGACAGAGCCGATTAAAGTTTGCATTCTGCTGCAATCCCACTGATTTTTCCTCTCAGGCTTAGGTTCGTATAGCTAATTAACCTGCAGGCTGGTGAACAATTAACGCACACTTTCCAGGCGCAGCGCTCTCTCTGCACCACAGCCCTCCTTGGGGGGCATCTGACGCTGTCAGAACCATCTCAGGGACACGACAAAGTGATCTGGGACAGGAAGGGAAGAAGACCATGTTGTCCTCAGGCAGGATGGACGATGCAACATAATGCCACGGACTTGTACATGACCACAGTGATCATCAGCTCATCTTTACCTCTGGAAAATGGTGCTTTGGCTACTCAGCAGCCTGTGCTGCCCTGACAGCAGAGTCAGGAGATGGACGGCCACCCAATGTCACTGGCAACACCCCCCCAGTGCTTGTGTCCCTCTGAGCACCCACCCTGGTGGCCCTGGGGCTGGGCTGGGCAGAACACCCCCATCTTTCCAAACAGGTACCCATGGCTGATCCCGGCTCCCCCGTCCCTATGCCTTCCCCTTCACCCCACCTTGCTCCTCTGCTTCTTCTGCACAGAAAGAGCAGCGGGCAGGGGAAGGCAGGGCGTTACGCACGAGCTGGCAGGAACAGCTCTGAGCCGGGCACTAAAGCATCCCGGAGAAAAGCTTGTCTAGGGCTTTTCACTAGACCATTTCAAAGGAAGCCGTAAGTTGCTGAGCTGTGGAAAGGCGCTGCTGCGGAGAGGACAGGTCGTGATCTACTCTCCCGACCACAGCTGTAAATCTGGAGCACGGCGGCCAAGCAAGTGTAGTTCATTGGGATTTACCGCAGCGTGACAGCGAGCGGGATGCTGCCCGGCGCTGGCTGAACTGAACCCACAAGGTCAGGGCAAAACCAGGGCATTTTCAGCAAATGCCAGCAGCAAAAACGCCGTTGTCCTTAGAAAAAGTCCCCTGTCCCCTGCACTGACAATGCCCCCCCAGGACACAGGGATGGGTTTATCTCTCAGAGGAAGGCTTGTCCTGTCTCCAGCTCATCTTGTGGCAGGTGCTCCTGGATTTAGGGTGTGAGCAGGTATGTTCAGTCCGTTGGCTTTGACAGCTGTCTGGATTATTTAGGAATTTGGAAAGGGGCTGGTTACCTGGCACTGCTGGTCAGCAGACAGCCAAAACCCCGTGTCAAATAAACACCAACCAGGATCCAGCTGCAGTCCCACTAAGATGCACAGAGACCTTTCTGGATCAGTTGTTCTAGACAATAACACTCCCTGGCCACTCTCTCCTCCAAGCCCCGCTGTCTGCTCCGGGCTGGGATGCTGTAAGCCTCTCCATGGGCTTTGCAAAGCAGTGTCTTTGCCCCACTTCACACTCCTGACCTATCCCTTCCCTTTCCTTTCTTCCACCAGCTTCATCCTGGCCAGTGCCAGGGCTGAACTCCAGCATCTGTTGCTCTTTCCCTGCCTGCACCAGTGACCCTGCACCTCTGCTTTTCTGTCCTACCATGAAAGAAGAAAAAGGAGGGTTGCTCCTTCTTCCCAACCATCTCAGGCTCCCCTTTGTCACTCGCTTTTCTTCCCCAAGTCAGGAACCAAACTGAAGACCCAGAAGGTGGGTCCATGCTGGCAGCACGGCTCAGCATCACCCATCCTGCTCCCACAGACATCACCCACTCATGGACATCACCCATCCTGCTCCCATGGGCACCACCCATCCTGCTCCCACGCATCCCAGCCTGCCCCAACACCTGGGTGATCCCTCCTGACATCCAGGCGTCCATGATGCTTTGCACATTTTTCTGTGTAAACACAAGTCATCCGCAGCTGCTCGCTCCAGCCCCAGCTCTTTGCCACGTGTCATGCCAGTGCTGCGTGGGGGTGCCGCCAGGCACAAAGCCCCCCCATGCCCTGCCGGTGACGGTCCCCCCAGGCAGACATGGCTGTAGGGTGTGTGCCAGCTCCCCCAAGGCTAGCGCTGCTTCTGCTCCCCAAGAGGATGAGCTGGAACTTTTCAAGGGAAAGAATAACAAACCGGGAATAACGAAAATTAAAACTGCCAGCCCAGGTTCTGGCCAAATAAACATTGAATGAATGGAACGGATGGGAATCGTGGATTTTCTCTGGGACATGTGCTGCCTGCACAGCTGCACCCCCAGGAGCTGCACCCCCAGGAGCTGGTCCCATAGGAGGGCTGCCTCAGTGCCAAGGGGACAGCCACCACCTCTGTCACCGGTACTGCTATGGGGACACCTGTGTGCCCACTGTGGTGCTGCTCCAGCCCTGGAGGTGGCAGTGGGAACATGGAGCTGTTTTCCTGGTGGTGCAGAGCTGTGCCAGGGTGCAGGAGGAGAGACCAGCAACAGTGCTAAACCCAAAGCAGAGATTGTCTTTCCCTTATAATTTGGGAACACTTTTCCTTTTTCTTTTTTTTCATTACAGTTTTGTGCTGGAAACAAGTTAGTTTTTACAAAGAAACAAATCACCAAAAAGCTTTTCCTATGGAGTCCCAGATTTCCTCTGACCCTATTTAAACACGAGGATGAGGATGGCTCAGGATGCAGGATGAGCACAGCTCAGGATGCTCCTGCTCCTTTCATCTGTGCTGGCATGGAAAGCTGCCTTATTGCTCCTCAGTCACCCCCTTGCCCTAGCAGTGCTCTGGGAGGGCCACAGTTACTAGCCCCTGGCCCTAAAAAAAGAGCCAAGAAGCCCTGGGAGCCAGAGGGAGGCTGAACCACCCAACACATTGGTGAGACTTGAAATTTCTCTACCAGCTCGGGGCTCTGGGACGTGGTGCTGCTGCTGGCACCCAGCTCCTGTGCAGGGGATATGGGGGCACAGGATGCTCCAGGTGGGCATGTCTCCCAGCCCCGCTCATGTCCACAGAGGTGACAGTCCATCCATCACCTTCACAGGAACCCTGAAGCCAGCGAGGTGTCCCCACGAGGCTCCAGGGCTGCAGGTCCTGCTGCAGGCTCACCCAGGCTGCTCAACCTGGAAACTCAGAACGAGACAAATCGGAAACACATTGGGGATTAGTGGGAGAGATAATGGCAGCAGACGGGCCCCGCCTGGCCTTGATTACAGCAAAATCACAGCAATCGCTGCTGCTTGGGATGCCAGCAGAAGCAATTCTTTTTTATTGTATTTTCTTCTTGATTGCGTTTTAGGTTTTTACCCCCTCTGTCGTGGAGTTGGAGGGAGCTTGACATGTAGTTTAGGATCCAATCTGGACCTGAGATGGAATCGCCATAATTTGATTACATGGGAATGTCCTCCGGATCTGAGGCGAGTAACTGCTCTAATTGCACTTGGCCTGTCCTAAAACTTCATTCATTCCTTTTTCTTAAACAAAGAGAAATATTTCACTGCAGTATATGTTGGATTATCTTTAGTGAGATTAGGACATGGTCCTGCTGTTTCACTGGGAGCATCTCATCGCAGAGGGCATTTTAAATAACCCATCCTCAGGGATTTCTCCCCAGCGGTACCCACGGGTGGACGATTTGGGCAATAAAAACCACGGGGCTTTGTCTGAGCTACCAGAAAATGGGGGTGCTCCAGTTGGGTGTAAGAGCTTTTGGGGTAAGGGGTGCCCAGGGATGGCTCTGCACGCTGGAGCCTGGCCGTGCACGGATGCTGTGGGAAGATGCTGCAGGCAGCTCCCATCCCTCCACCCTGTGCATCCCGCTGTTCCTCCGTGCTGCCTCCTGCACATCTGCCCGTGCTCCTGCTCCCCAGCCCCTCTGAGGAAACACCAACCACCGCTTGGGGAATCTGCTGATTTCTCAAAGGAGCTAAAAAACCCTCTGAGCAATTAAGTCACCTCCTGGCCAAGCTGGTGCTGGCTGCAGAGAGCACCCCGGGGGCTTGGTGCAGGCAGGCTCAGCCGTCTGTCACGCTGCAGGATGGCCGGCACCGATGCTCGGTGATCCACTGAAGGCTCTGCTCCTTGGCGAGCTCGCAGTGAAGGCTGGGGGTGCCAGCTGGGCTGGTGGTCCCAAATGCAGCTGCGGCACTTGAGAAGATCCCAAGGTATCACGGAGGGGTGAGGGGTGTTCCATCCTTTCTGTTGCAGGATGGTCAGGGTAGAAATAATGAGTGCTGTCCTTCTGGAAGAAACAGCCATTAGCTGTGCGTGGGGACCAGGATGGAAAAAGGGGTCCCTCTGGTTTCTGTGCAGGAGTCCAGCCTGAGAACAGCCCCTTTCCTCAGTGCCTCCCCAAACATCCCTTTTGTCCTTCTCAATCTATTTTGTTTTTCTGTTCATTCGTCTCTACATTCTCCTCCCCCTCCCTGCCTGTCAGATTTCCCTCTCTCTTCATACCTGGAAAGGCTGAATTAGAGGGTTTTGAAAACCACTTTAGAAGACAGGCATCACCCATTGTTTTTGCAATGGCATATGGTGATAATAACAGCGCAGCAGCCCCGGACCTCCTGGCTTCAATTACTTTACAGGATCAGCTAATCCCAGTTAAAATTACCTATGTAACTGAAGAATAATTGCAAACCAGGCTCTCTCCTGGACCCTGGCTTTCTGAAAAATCGTTACTGAGTTGCTCCCTGTGCCAAGGCTGCAGAGGGATCCGCGGATGAGTAACAGGCGCTGGGAGATGCTGTCCGAGAAGATTGGTTTCTTTTGCTTTTCAAAGCAAACTCCAGACAGATGGCCACTGTTTTCCCTCTGGCTCTGCAGAGTGGATGGGCCTGAAATGATGGAGGGAGGAGGAGATGTTTCATGAGTTTGTTTGCCTGGGTTGAGCTCCAAGGATTCTCCTGGGGTTGTCCCAGCTTGGCAGACCCATCCTGGGGAGGCTGAGGTGGAGGTTTGCTCTGCGGTGCGGTCCTGCCATGAGGATGCTCAGAGCAGTGTCCCCGGTCAGGCGTGCCACCTGCACCAGTCCAATGGGACAAAACCAGAGCTGAGCCCTAAGGCCAAGTGAACACCATGTGAGGCATCAGGCAGGATGGGGGATCGGTTTTGTCCATCATCAGTTTATCTCCCTTTGTTGTTCTCAGCCACAACAGGAACGGAGGGAGACATTAATTGAAAGTTATAAATAAATAGAGCCAGCCTGTTCCTGTACATGACGTGAAGGGGACAGGGTCTGGCACCCTGGGTCTCATGCCTTGCTGGGCTCTCCTGGGCTTTCTACCCACTGATGTCTCAGGACATCTCTGGTGCCTCCACGCAGCACATCCCCTGGTTACCATGAGACAAGATTCTTCTTTAGATGGCAGATAAAAATGTCCAGAAACCGCAGAGCTGTGTTCTGGTTTGATTGCTTTTACTTATAGTAACTTCCAACATAGTTTCTGCAAATTGTTCCTTTTAAATCTAAAATTTCCCGGATTTAAGCCAGCTCTTGACCTCCTCACCACCCATCCCTGCTGCCAGCCTCTCCCTGCCATTGGCATCCTGCGATATTTCACCACCTGCCTCTGCCCAGCACATGCATTTTCCCTGCAGTTTTGTTGTACGCCTTGATGAAGGATCAGACTCAATAAAATTTATTAACTCCCTGACAGGCCTGACACACTCCTCGCAAGCCTCCACTACAGCCCCAGGTTTCAGGCGTTGCTTGGTGCACCCTGCAGAAAACCCTGGTCCTGACAGTGTTTGGCAAAACGTGTCAACAACTGCAGATCAGATAACTTAAAAAAAAAAAAATCAGGCAGGTATATTCCAAGAGATATGATCTGTTCAGGTACCGCCAAGAGCAGCACGTGCTCAGTCCTGAGCGCGGCACATACCCCTTCCAGCCTCCTGTGGAGCCACGTGCCGCTCCCCAGCAGCCAGCTTCCCTGGGGCCGTGCCACCGCTGCGCTGGGGATGCCATCGGAGCTGCTCTGCCCTGAGAACATCCCGACGTGCTTGAGCACAACTCTGTGTGGCCAGCTGTGCTGCCCAGCCAGAAAACCGGCTCTGCCAAACAGCTCTCCCAGCAAGGGCACGGCAGCAAAACTCAAGCTGTTGTTGAGCCCGGTGAGGAGCAGCAGAGTCCCAACAGCAGCATCCCCACTGTCCACCCTCCCTCTGGAGCTCCCTGGCTCTGGATTATTTTCAGTTTTGCAGCCCAAGGTCTCTGGAGCATCAGCAGTGCCACATGTCCTCGGGGCATCGCAGCATGCGGTGTGGCTGGTCTCCTCCAGTTTGCACGGTGTTAAAACTGCTCCGAAACGAGTCCCACTGCTGGGGATGTTTTTGGGGCTGGGCCCAGGGTTTGCTCAGCAAGCAGCACCCGGTCTCTTTGCCAAAAGTGTTGTAAGGAAGAGGGAAGCATCCTTGTTCCTCTTCCCTGGTGTCATGGTGTGTATGAGACACGCTTCTCCCTCCCAAGACAAGGGTTTGTCAGTTCAGGGGAGGGGGAGAGGGGCCCTGCCCAAGCAATTCACCTAATTAAAACAAGGGTTATCTCTAAATAGCATGAGCACACTCGAAATGTAAAGAGCAGCAATACAATGTACAGCCTTTAATTGCCCAGGAGCTTCGACAAAGGTTGGTATTGTCTGGAGTTAGCCAAATACTTCTGCAAAGAAAGATAAAAATGGGAAAACAATGGGATGATCAATGTTGCTATTTGGTCCTCCTCAAATTGTTTTTCTTCTGTAAGTGTAGCTCAGCATTTCTGTTACCGTTATTACTCTCCCCTATTTTTCAGTCTGGCTTATGAAAGCTATTGATCCATCAGATGCTTGAAGCTCCTGCTTCCCTGGCTGGGACGGCTCATCCGAGCCCATTATAGACTCTGCATACTGCGGCGGCGGAGGATCGATACAGTCCTGGGCGCGCTCACACGCCAGCCGAAGTGTAACTTAATTGATATGTTGGTTAGAAGGTACTCGGGGATGCTCGCAGGGTGACCGGAGCAGCTGAGGGAAAGGCAGCGCGTGCCGGTGGTTCGAATCGCTTCGCAAAGTGCAGTTCTGACAGCCAGCATCCGGCTCTTAGCCGCTAAATTCGCCCTAATGGTATTTGATTTGCCTCTTAGCAGCAGATAAATAATTGTATAAGGCCAGGAGCTTGCTCAGAGGAAGGATGCGGGGGAAGACAGTGATTTTCCAATTTCCAGTGGCAAACTTGTGATGCTGTGCGCTGGGGATGCTCTGCCTTCAGCCCGCCAGCCTCATCCATTCTCTCAGCACCCGTCACCAGGAACTCAGATGTGCTGGTGATTGTGGGAAGGACAGCGGGGAAGATTTTCACAAGTTATTTGGGATGGATTCACGTGAGTTTGTTTGCTTTAAACATAAACCCCTGTGTGTTTGAACTAATTCTGGGCTGCGCTTTTAGCAATAATGTGGAATGATTTGTCAAGTGATGGCGTGTGCCTCCTCCCCGAGCTCTGGACTGCTCTTGCCCAAAAGAGCATGTCTTGTATCCTCCCTGCCATCCTCAGCTGTTCAGGATTCTGAGGCTTTTATAGTCACTTCCCGAGAACATCTCTGTATTTTAAGTTGGAAAGAGTTATGAGACTTATGCACTGTCCCTTCCTGCCATCAGCAGGCACACGCTCTCGGCCAGGACTTTGGCAAGACAAAGCAAGACTCGCCTAGGAAATACCTCTCGGTTGTCCATGGGATCTCTCTGCCCTGGGCTGCAGGGCTGCGAGGCGCTTTATTTCAGATGGAGATTGATAGCCCAATCTGAGGCCGTGTGAGCAGCACAGCAGATGGCAATCCACTCTCACCTGGGAATTACTGTTCATTCCAAGCAGATGAGGCTGAGCAAGCCCCGCGCGGGGGTTATTTGCACAACAGAGTGAAGGCTCGGTGACATGGACACATTGCTGAGCTTTGATTCCTTTGGCTGCTGCTGCCCTGGCAGAAGACATTGTCACCAGTGGGTCAAACAGAGGCAAGACAGACCTGTGGCTTTGTCACCCTTCCAGTCTCTGGGAGGGCTGACCGGCACCTTGGGAAGGACGGGGAGAGACGGATTGCTCTGCTGGGGGGAGACATTAAGGGCTCAGAAAGGCAGGTGCCTGCCCCTGCCCCAGGGTTTCAGAAGCCAGTGACATTTCAGGCAGAAATAAATACAGGATAAATACGAAGGCAGGGAGCTGGAATAACTTACCGAGACCTCGGCAGCTCCTTGCTGGCACACGGGAGCTAATGCTTTTTGTGCCTGTGGACTGGCAATACTCTGTTCACCGCTGGAGATTTCTAATGGGGTCCCCCTCCGTTCTGCTCCCAGCCTCTGAAACCAGCGGTGGCCCTTTGTTTGCAGAATAAGACGAGTGGTGCTGGAGAGAATGCACATTTGTGTGGATTTTTATCGTCCTGTTGTGTGTGTTCAGAGAGCCAGCAGGAAAAGCTGAAGAGTTTATGGAATTATGTTTTCAGGAGGATATATGCCAAGTGGTGGCACCACGTTCAGTCTCTCTGCCTGGAGGAAAGGGAGGGGGTCAAGGCAGGGACCTCTCCCATCACTCCTACAGAAGTCATTGGGGATCTCGGTGGGTTTTCAAGGAGAGAAAAAAGGACAGACCAACCTTCAGATCTGCTTGGGAGGTACATCAGTGCTGCTACAGGCAAGCAGTGACATCAGCACACTCATTAGCAACCAGATAGACCAGGGAAAAGGGAGCTCAGGAAGCTCCCGGGCAGGTCTCCGTCAGTGCTGGAGCTGTCAGCACGAGTGCCAAAGGAATTTCTTCTTCTCTCTTCCAGTCACACACACAACACATATATTTCAGGTGTGCACGTATGAAAGTACAAACACTCCCGCTGGGCTGTGCAAGCAGGGGCAGGGCTGTGCTGCCTGCCAGAGGGCAGGGATGCTGCCAGGCTGCACCGGCATGGTCTGCCGTGATGGTCAAGTTGGCTTTGGGTTGTTCTTTTGAGATGCTTAATAAGAATCCTTTGAGATGCTTAATAAGAATATTCAAAGCCAAACCAAAAGTCTAATGTATTTCTGGCTGCAGCAGAAATAATTATCCCCTGTTCAGCCCGGCTCCTGAACTCAGTACTTGTAACAGATGCCGGAGGAATTAGTTCCAAATGCAGGAAGCTGTACGGGCAGAGGATGGAGGTTTTGCTCACCCAGGGTAGAGGATGGAGACTTTGTTCACCCAAACCACAACGGTACCCACCCGCCAAAGGGGTGAGAGGGGCCTCTTTGCACAGAGCGGGTGTCCTGGAGTGGAGGGGCACTGGCAGCACCCCGGATCTGTATCACCTGTGAGCAGGGCTTGAAGCCACGCCGGGCAGGGGCTGGGCTAATTCCCCTTTCTGAAACCTCACTGGGTGCCTGCCTGAAATCCCCGCCTTAGATAATCTAAAATGAATGTCAGGCTTTATCCACAAAGATAAAAGCATACTTGCAGAAAGCATAATTTGATTTTGTTAGGAAAAAAGGGGGGAAGAGGGGAAAAAAGTCTTTAAAGCATGGACTGCCCTGGCAGGAGAGCACTGCGACCCACACAGGTCACCACACCAAGCCCCCAAAGGGTGATGCCAATGCCCGTGGGGGTCCAGAGAGCCTGGGACGAACCCCCAGCCAAAGAGCAGGAGTGATTCCCACGGCTGGTGCCTGTGCCCAGGCAGAGCCGGCCAGCAGCCCAGCGTTCCATGTTCCCATGTCTCAGAAACCAGCCATGGGCCCAGATATTTTTTATTCTATGTCTTGAATTACATCACCAAAACTGAAAGCTGTTCATAGGAATATTCAGCCTGAAACCAAGCAGAATTATTCTATTAAACAGGTTACTATGAATAATTCAATCGCTCTCCAGCAGTGAAGGCAGCATCTACTGTAAATATCAGATGGGTTTTGCTAAAGGGGCAAAAGTTTGAGCTGTGGCGGGAGATGCGTGCCCGACCTGGCCAATGCTGGTGTCAGAGGCAAAATCCTTTCCTTAAACTGTTTCTAGGAATCATAGTCCTACAGCACCTACAGCACCCGACCATCAGCCGTGTCCACCCTCCTGCCCACCCACTGCTGGCAAAGCAGCCGGACCCGGCCAGCCCAGGAGAACCTTATTTCACAAGGTGGCAATTAAAATTTTATGCTCTGAGTTTTCCCTGAATGATTTTAAAACGTCTTTTTTTTTTTTTTTTGATGACTTCCTAGTAGCAAGTCGAGTAAATTAGAATCTGAATGCAATCAACATTCTTAATTCCGAGGCCAGCCAGGGTCCGCCAGGGAACTGCATCTCAGCAAGCTCTGCCTTCCTGAGAAGGTCGAGGGCTGGGCATCCTCCGAGGCTTTGCCCTTGGAGGATTGTCAAGGAGGAAAAAGAAACACCAGAAAGTAGGACACAGTCCCCCAAGTAGCACAACAATCCTGCCCTGCTCAGCAAACTTGACTTCTTTCCTTCATCTGTATGTTTTCTGTCACATCTGAGAGCTGTGACTTTGATGATATATGAACAAAGGAGCCCCAGCCGCAGCCGTAACCCCACCAGCCGCTCCTGCCCACGTGGTTCCCCCAGGGAGCGGGGCTGGGGGCGATGCTCAATGGGGGGCAGTGGAGCCGGGGTGCTGCTGGGTCATTCCTGCCGGCAGCGGTCTAGCATCGGGAGCCGGTTCCTCGCTCTGCTCCGTGCTCTGTGCCCGCCTGCTGTGCCCAGGGATGTTTCTTGCATGGGGAGGTGTCTGCAGGGGCTGTCGGTCCCCAGGTCCTCACATGAACCCTGTGCCCTGCTGTGAGGCACCTGGCAGGATCCGGGTCCGGGGTCTGTGTGCTGGAGCAGGTCAGTCTGTCCAAGCAGCCATGCTGTGCCCTGGTGCAGGCTGTGCAGGGCTCAGCTGGGCTCTGGGGACACCAAGGACCTGAAGAAGGGCTCATTCCCAGTCAGGGGACCAGCAGAAGACACAGGGACATGCTGGGTCTGCTGGAGCTGTGGATGCTCCAGCCAGGCGCCTGTGCAAACTCTGAGCGGTTGTGAAACTCCCCGGAGCACAGCTTGGAGGTGAAACCTTTGGATGGAGACAATCCCGTTAGGCGAAGAGAGGGGTGGGAGAGTTTTTCTTTGCAATTAAAAGCTCTGATATGCTGCAGCTGTGGAGGAGGGGGTTGGTTCCCCCTTCCCTGGGGTGCAGGCAGGGCTGGGATGGGCTCAGCGTTTAATAAATTACAGCAAAAAACAGTGCACAGAGGTCAGGCCGGTGGCTGCCAGCAGCCTGTGCTCCTCAAAACAGAATCCCATGTGCTGTCAGTAAAAATCAGCTTTGCAACATGCACCACCGGGTGATAAGAGGGCTGGGACCCTCTGTGGCAGCTGTGCCACCCAGGAGGGTGCCACTGACCATCAGCCTGGCTGGGCATCTCCCTGCAGAGGAGGGACCCGACCCAGAGGATGGAGCTGGATACCAGCTCTGCTGATGTGTCCCCGGCATGGGGGGAGCATTGCGGTCCCCAGGGAGGAGCAGCTCAGCCGTCCCAGGGCAATGGGCGATGGGCAAGGTAATGGGAGAGGTGACATGGTGGGTACCATGGCCGGGGGTCCTCCATCTCCCCGGTCCTCTCTGCTGAATGAAAGCTGGTTTTGTTTCACCTCCCGCCCCAGAGCCAGAGGTATGGAAATAGGAAGAGTCGCTCCCGGCGCGCAGAGGGAAAAACGAGGTGTTGAAAAGATGACAAGTGGCTCTGCCAAGGAGTTCACCTGGTCGGGGAGGTACAGAGCTGGGGAGACGGGGAGACTGGGGAGGGGCGAGGGAAGGGGGAGGTGGGGGACTGCAGGAGAAGAGGAGACACTTGGAAAATTTTATCTTTTATTTCAGGAGCAGAAAATATTCTCCATCGCTTCCTGGCATCAAAGGCTTCTCACTTTCTTCCACCTTGACAAAATAAAGCCAGGGCCGTCTGCCTGATGAGAGATGGAGGGGCAGCGGTGGGGCCGGGCGGGCAGGGGGACGGGCAGGACGTCGGTATGAAAAGCGCTCTGTGCAGCCCAACTCTTCCGTGGGCAATAAGCACTGCTGGAAAGCCCAGAAAGCAGCTTTATCACGGAGTGTTTATCGCTGAGGTCATTCCTGCCCTGCCCCGCTTCCAGCCTCCTCCTCCCTCCCTGCTTGGGGACCGGGTCGGGGTTTCTGAGGAGAGAGCCTGCCCTGTCCCAGGTCCTCCTGGTGTCTCCACAGATGTCCTGCGGTGCCTGGTTTGGGGACAGCTGCCCTGGGGACAGCGCTCCATCCATGGAGCAGTCAGTCGAGGCAGGCACCACCAAGGCTGCACCACCATCACACGGTGCTTGTGCAAAACTCTTTTTCTCCAAGGGCCATTGGAGAAAAGTGACATTTGGTGGCAGGATAAGTTCCCTCCATCCTTCAGAACAAGTCCCCACCGTCACCATGCAATAATCCAGGGAGGATTTGTGCTCCACCGCCGCTCCCCGCAGATGGATGCCCCAACACAAAGTATATCTTTTCCACCCACTGGTGGCTTAAGAGCATCTGTCCAAGTGTGGGTGGTATTAGGGGACAGCCAGGTCCCGGTGACATCGCTGAGATACACATTGTTACCACCTGGTGGCACCAAAAAAGGTTGTCAGAGGAGGAACTGATTCATAGTGGTTGCAGCCCTTGGCTTGGGACTGTCAGGGTTCAGGGTCACTGTGGTTCGTTACGTGGTTGGGAAACTCCAGGTCGTGTTTTCTAGCTGGGGGTTAACGTCTGTGGGCTTCAGCCTTGCAGCAGGGGTAGGTTTAGTTTCAGGCTGCACAGCAAAATAAAGGGGGAGGGATGTTCTGCCTGGGGAGCGGAGCTCAACCCCCTGCAACCCCAGCCACCCTCCCCGCCAGCGCTGGCATGTGATGGCACCACATCTTCCCCGGGGCGCAGGGTGACTGTTCATGAGCAGGGCTGATCCTGTGGGATCTGAAATCCCTTAGAGTAATCCTAAACCTGACACAGCTCGGGCTGGTGTGTCCTCCCTTGTCTGGGCAGGGCAGGAGTGAGGACTGGGGATGGCGGTTTGGACCAGCCACATCCCAGGGCTCCACAGCAGGAAAGCATCCAGGACGGGGTGGGGAAACCAGCAGAAATTCCTCCCCTCCAGGAGGGAGGCTTCAATGTCGCAGCCCCCGGGGGTAGGACCTCCGGGAGAAGAGGCCGGGTCCTTGTGGGGCTGCGCTCGCCGGCTGTCGACAGCAGCTGGCTCTCAGGAAGCCTCGAAGTGACCCTAAAACTGTCCAAACAAACCCCCAACTTGCAGCTTTTCTGGCACATGTATAATCTGTCACTGGGTCTGCTTTATTGCAGGCAGGGAAGGGCTGAGCGCCGCAGCTGTGGTGCTCCCCATGCTCCCGAGAGCAGTGGGGGCCATGGTACAGAGGATGGAGAGAGGGCTGGAGCTCCCCCCATGTCACAGCATCACACCCACCCCCTCGTCCCTCCCTGCAATGCAAAAGCCCCATCCTCCGGGAATGGCATGGACAAGCACCCGGGCGGCATACGGTGGGACAGCATCTGATGGACCTGAGTGGGTCCATCCTGTTCCGACCTGTGGGAGCAGGGTCTCACCATGGATGGAGAAGCCACATGGGAGCTGGACCCTCATCCATGAGCATCACCCACATCCCAGGTCTCTGAGCTGCACCACATCCCAGCCAGCCCCGCACAAAGCTGCAGAGCCTCCCACGTCCTTCNGACCCTTGTCTGTACTGGTGAGAATCACCCACATCAGCCAGCCCCGCACAAGGCTGCAGAGCCTCCCACGTCCTTCCTTTCCCTGGGATACTGCTAAGCAGGAGGTGAATTGGAGGCAGGACATCTGATGAAAGAGAGTTTAATTGCTTCAGGTTTCATTCAAAAAACAGCTCAAATAAAGGCAGGGGGATGTAGCAGCTCTTGATAGTTTGAGAGATTTATGTATCTCAGCTGCTCCTGATCAGCCTCGGTCACCTCCAGCTCCCCATCACATGTGTTCCACCCTTCCAGGGTTGCCCTGTGTGTTGAAATGTTTGGGGGTCCCCAGAGGACTGAGCCCTGGCCCCCATTAATCCCCCCTCGCTCGCCCGACAACAGGGAGGAAATTGGCTTCAATTAAATGTGTAAAGTCTCATTTCCCTTTGAAGTGCAGAGCAGCACAAGGGACTGCTCTGGGGAGGTCTGGACAATAACCAGATAAAACCCGGCCCAAAATCTTAAAACTGGGGAACTGCAAACTCGAGACTAGTGTAAGCCCAAGGAGCGGCCTGGCTTCTGCTTCCTCTTCCTTAGGAGAGTGCCCACGAGTACAAAGCAGTGCCTGAGCGAGGACCAGCACAGCAGGGAAGGAAAGAGATGCTGATGCCAGAAGGATAGATGTGTTGACACCAATGTGCACCAAGGCACAGCCACGCTGTGAAGGTCCTTTGCAGAAGGGTCTGTTCACAGCAGCTTTAATCTTAGGATCCCCTAATCCGCCTCAACCTCTGTCCCAGGGAAGATAAACCTTCTCTGCCTGGGGACACTCTGGTTTGGGCTCATTGCCTTCAAGGACATGGAGATGGCATCCGGGCACAGGTGCCTCCGGAGAGCGGGACTGGAGCACCCTGGTCCCTCCCTGCCTCGGAGGGACCCACAGCATCCTCGCAGGATGTGTCGGCACACACAGAGCTGCTTTGCTGCCCCGTCCTTGAGACCCGGCAGTTTCCGAGTGCGGGGAAGGTTTCATCCAGCCCAGAGATACCCACTCTGTGCTGGCTGAAATGAGATCCAGAAGCACCCAGCCACATTTTCTGCATCTTCTGTGCGAATAACAGATCACCAGCTACTGCCTGTCATCCATCCTGCTTATTTCCTGCGCGGGCCCTGATTTATGCCTGCATCTCTTTCCTCTGTGCCATCAGTGCACGCTGATAGATGGCCCCTCTCGCTGCTCTTGCCGTCCCCTTGTGCTACATCAAACCATTCATTCTTTGCCAATGTAAACCTGTCTCACCTTCAAGACTTTAATTTTGCAAAAGCATAAACACCTTATAATCTGTCTGTCTTTATCTCGCAGGCTGGCTCCGGAGCCTTCCCTCCCCTTCTGCTGGCCACAGGTTATCTGGGGTGAGGATGCAGCCACCGAGGCGAGCACAGCGGCAGCAAACATGGACAGCGGGGAGGAAGAGTCACTCGCCATCCTCACCGCTCCTCTGGAGCACAAACCAGCCCGTGGATATTCCTGGAGAGATGTGTGGGAAGCTCAGCCAGGCCCAACAAGCCATGAAATCCCAGGGTCAAGTGCTTGGCAGCACAGTGAGTGGTCTGAGCCCAGCTTCCAGGGCTCTGAGTAATGCCCAGACCTTCTGTGCAGGGAGAATTTTCATCCGGAATGAATCCTGGCAGCCCTTGGGTTTTTAGTCCTGATGAAAGACTGAAAATGGAGCTTAGTGATGACCTGGGACACATGCTCGCTGTCCCAGCCAGCTGCCCCGGTTCTGCTCTGCTTGCAGCCTGGCTCGCACTGAGTGATGAACAGATCGGGGGGAGCCGGGGCATCTGCAGGCAGGACTCTGCTCACTGCTTGGAGGTCCTCCAGGTTACATGAGAGTGCCCCCAGGTTCCCTCCAGCACCAGCAGCTTTGCCATGGCCAGAAAGAAAAAGCAAACTCCAATGACATTGCAAAAAGAGGCTGCGCAAGTCCTGGGGCCGTGCCAAGGGACGTGTGTGTCACTGCCCAGCTGTTTGTTCCAGAAAGAGGGACATCAGGAGCCCGTGTCCAGGCTGCAGCAGCCGGTGCCCCCAAGCAAACCCGCGGCAGGGTGTGCTGGCCCCAGTCCCAGCTCCATCGCCAACCACCGCCAGCACCGTCCAGATGCAGCTGAGCCTCCAGTGAGTCCCCGCAGCCTTTTGTCCTTCCTTCCCTAACTTTCCTCTTTCTTCTTTTTGATTCATACTTGAGTCATTTGTCCCAATCTTTGGCAATTCCTACGGCACATAAAAATATATGCTATTCCTCCCTTTGGGGAATGACGTGAATTCAGTTCCATGGCTGTAATCCATTTAGTGCCAGGTTATTAAAATGAAGATATCTTTCAGCACTACAGACCTGTTAATCAGGGGAATGGCTTCAGAGGGCTTTTGTGGGCTCTGTTAATTTGTGCTGCATTGAGCCACGCAGAGCTGAGAGGAGCATTAGGGACGAGAGCGAAGGGAATAAATCAATAAAGTGGATTGAAGAGTGCTCGGCTGGCTTGCTATTCTGCGGCTGCTGTGTTCTGGCTTAAACGCTTTACATCCATCACAGCCTGCAGAGGTAACTCTGGCTCGCAGGCAACAGGTTTTGTCCTTATCAGTCCAGCGTGTGCTGTGCAAGTTCAGCAGTGCCTGGAGCAGCCCTGCACTGTCACCCTGCCCCATCCAGCCCCCCCAAGCCCCAGAGCATCACCCACCCACTCTGGGGGGGTCTTCTCCAGGGGCTTCCTCAGCAAAGGGGACAGAAGCGGCAGCTGCAGAGTGCTGGGAGGGGGCTGAGGCACCTTTCACTTTGCACTCGCTGCTGATTTGATGTGCAAACTGAAGCACTGCTGAAGGCTGCCAGGCAGTGTATGTAACACCAAGCCTCCCATCCCGTCTGGGTCCTTATGCCGTGTTTGTGGTCTCTGAGCACTTGTCCCCAGACCCCCCCGGCAGACACCCCCTGTGCACCCCCTGCTTTCCCAGCCCTTCTCCAGGAAGGTGCTGCCCAGCTTGGAGGAAGCTGCAAGATGTAAGCACCTCTGATGCAGGCACAGAGAGGGAGCAGTAGTTCAAACTAATCGTTACTAATTAGCGCTGCTCCCCCTCCTAGCCTGTGCCAATAGGTCGACTTTTAGAAATTCATAACTTCTCCTAATTGGGATTTTTCCTTTTGTAGCAATGGCATTCTGGCCAACAAAAATGCATCGTGCACCTCCGCATTGCTTGTCTGCCCGTGCTTCCAGCGGGAGAACCTCCAGAGCTCCTGTAAATACACCGGGACTGAGTGAAAACCCTCTTTGCAGCCGCACAGGTATTGTTCTGCCTTTGGCAGCTCTGATCACTTTGGCTAATTTGGAGCCTGTGTCATTCTCTGTCCTCCTTTTGGCTAAGACAGAGCTCTTGCTTCTGAAGGCAATATTGCATTTTCATTGGGTTTAATTCTTTAGGAAAAGAAATCATTCATGTCTCCTGACTTTGAAACCTGGAAGCCTTATCATCTTGCTATTAAAAATGTCTTTTTTTGATGAAATGTTACAGAACAGCAGCTTTTAAGTCTTTGCGGGGGTCAGACAATGGGAAGATGGCATCAGCTCCACGCCTGCGAGTGTCTTTCAGGGAATTTTAAGGGATCTGGATGCTGGAAGTTAAGCACCAGAGAGATGGATTAGGATCATTCTCAACTCAATAGTGCTGCTTAGAGTAAAATGTCACATAGAGTTATGACCTGCCCCGAGCAGTGGAGTTTGGGTTTTCCTGCACAGATGCAAGATGGAGAGTGAAAGCACCACGACTGGGTGCAGAAGAGCTGGGTGGGTGCTGAGACCTTGGCATGAGCACAGGGGACAGGGAGCAACCAAGCAGGAGAAAAACCTGGTTGGCTTTAGGAGTGGTGCAACGCCCAGAGAGCGAGCCCCTAGAACCGCACGCTGCATCCATCCCTGCCAGAGTCTGCGAATCTCAAAGGTCTGCAATAGTAATTAACAGTCTCATTTCCCTCAAATTTGCTCATTGGCATTTGCTGACACTGAGAACAACTGGAAAATGCGTTTGCAGTGCCCAGATGGAGCTGTTCAATCTGTGGCACCCAAAATCAGATTATGAGACTTCACCCAGTGCAACAAACCTCTCGGCTGTCAGACCCCAAAACCTCCAGGTTCTCTCTCTCTTAGGCTTAAACTTTGAAGCAAAAACACCCCAGCTGGAGGACCTGACTGAGATCGCACTGTACTGTCTTCGTCTTTCCTGTACATCTTCCTCATCATGCTGCCAGATCACTGCAGCAGGCTCTCGCTCAGGGCTCTCTGAGCATGGCTCATGTCTCCTGCCATGTCCCTCCCTGCAGAACCCTCCTGCTTTCCAGGAGATGGGGAAAGAAGAAAAGGTGAGGTTTCCCTTCCCCTCAAAGGACTTTGCAAACTTGTCTTGTGGGCTCTTGACTCAGCTCCATCCATCCAAAGCCTTCTCCTTTCTTTCTTTTCTTTTTTTCTCTCTTTTTTTTTTTTAAGCAAACTCACTCTTATACATGATAAATGCCACCCAAGACTTGGCCATTCTCTTCATTCCATTCACCAGACCGTGACACCAGGCTGGAGCTGGAAAATCCCCTCTGGGTGGTGGCAACCTCGAATTAGCCATGATGTATGAGAGTCTCCAAAGAGAGATACTGAAAGATAAGTGCTCAAGAGGTTTAAGAAATGGACTGTGAGGATTCGGGGTACAGAACAAGCCAGTGTCTGCCAGAAGGGAGGCAAAACCCACGCCAGTTTTCAGAAAGCCTTCTTCATCCAGCAGCGTCAGTCTGAATGTCTGCACCGCTCTGAAATTTTGATCAATTTGCGCCTCTTTTGTGACCGCACTTGGTGCACTTAATTTGTGGCTCTTATGCAAATAGCAACCGCTGTTTATTTGTTTTAAAATCCTTATCAGCAGTGGTATATTGTTTGTTTATAGACAAAGAGAGGCTGGAGTTTGCGTGATGTTTCTCGCTAATTGGAGCTTACTGTGTGGGACAGAGCAGAGAGGGAGTTTGCCTTTTAGCGGAGGCTGCAGGTAAGAGTGCTCCCATTTTAATAAAGCTGAACGCTGCTCACTGCCAGCTCCCCATCTGAAAAGCAAAGTCAATATTTCAGCATTTGACAGCCTCTTTTCCCTGCTTTAGCGCTTTGGGGGGAGAATACATTTTCATAATTGTACTTGAGAACAATGCATTTGAATGTATTTGGGGGAAAAACAGAACAGCAGGCTCCAGGAGAGACGGGAGCCGAGAGAGCGTGCGGAGGGCTGCACCTCCGCTACACCCTCATCTCCCCACGCTGCGGCTCTCCCGCAGCTCCTCCGCATCCCTCCTCTCTTTGCAGGGAGCACCAGGGCCCACCGGCAGCTCTGCAGTCCCCGGAGATGACTGGGGAGCTGGGGCATGGAGCAGGACTGAGGATGCTCGTCCCTACAGATGCAGCTCCACCCTGTGCTACCAGGGTGCAAGGTGGTCCCAGCTCCACCAGCGCCGTGCTCGGTCCTCGTCCCCACACCAGCATCACCCCAGGAGGATGGTGTGTGGGGTCCCACTGGCTGGCTCCTGGGAGGGGGGTTTATGTACAGTCATCTCCATCAGGGGTCTTCTGCTGGGTGAGGTACATCCCCCATCATGCAGGTGCCATCTCAACTGGTTCTCCCCAGGGACCGTCTGACCACCTCTAGACCTCACACCATTTTTTTTTACTGCAGAAAATTTGATTCTAAAGTTAATTTTTCCAGCTGACACAGCTGAGCCTGGTTCTATTAACTTGTAAGCCTTCTGTGGAGCTCGTCAGATGTCTGGGGTCTTTCCCTTAAACTCTGAGGCCAAGGGAATAGTCTCGTTAAATAAGATGGCAAAATCTCAGCAGAGAAGGTTTGCAGTTCGTGCCAATTAACAAATTCGATGATGCTTTTAGCTTTTTTTTTTTTTTGTGGCCCAGGGACGGTGGGACAGGCTTACACTGCGGAAGCTTGTATGCATTGAGAAAGGGCTGGTTAATAACCAGAATAAATGCTTCGGTATTGGAAAGATTTTTAAGACCCAGGGAAGCTCTGAATGCAGAGGAGTATGGATATGATGGGGGACACCCTGCAGAGAAAAAGGGAGTGCTGGCCTGCAGGATATCCTGGGATGGGGAAGGCTGAAGCAGATTGGCTGTCTGATGGCCTCTGCTGGAAATTATCATAAAATCTTTAAAGCAAATAAAGTTCCCTTAAACTGAAAAGGTATTGTTTGAATGCTCTCTGAAAGAAGAGGTTTAAACAGCATGATCTATTCTGTCTCCAAAATGTCACGAAACATTTATACAGCTGCTCAGTTGGCATTAAAATCTAGGTCTTCTGCAGGAACACGGCAAACAGCTCCAGGTCACTGGGATAAGTCCAAGACCTCAGGCGAGGGGTGGCTGGGGACTGCTGACATTCGGCAGCCATGGCAGGAGCATCGGTCCAGCTCCTCTGCAGCAGATGACCACACAGCCACAGGCAATGCCACACAGCCACCGCTCCTGATTTTAGCAGAGGAGCCCAGGCTGGAGATGAGTTTTCCTACCCAACGCTAAGGGCTGCTGCCTGAAATACCGCATCCATCCCAGTGCATGCATGAAAAGGATGGAGAAAAGAAACAAAAGCAGAGGGAGGTGCCAATATGGGCAGAGAGATCCCCTGTTCCCTTGGCGGTGAGAGCAGAACTGGAGCTCCCCGATGAGGACACAGCCTCTCCTGATGGTGGGAGTCGGGAAAACACCAGCCGGGTATTTTCAGAGCACTGGTTACATCGGCACAAGCGTGGACACTGTCTGCTGATTATCTCTGTTCTCCACTTGTCCCCTTCCTTGCAGCTTGTGTCACCTTCCTTCTCCCTCTCTGTCCCCTCCTCTCCCCCCTTGGCCTCTGGAGAGGCTGAACCATGCCACAGATGGAACCAAGCTGCAGATCGCACAGGCTCCTCGCATCCTTCTCTGCCTCCCCAGCAGCTCTGCTCCCATGCCCAGGGGCAGCGGAAGGCACCGCGGCCATTTCAAAAACCACTGCTGCCATCGCAGTAACCGCCGAGCAGAGCTGCGAGGGTGATGGGACCAGAGATGGGAGGGTGATGGGACATGTTCATGCCTTCCGTCCCTTCAGGAGCTGCCCCGGGCACTCGCTAACAGCCTGGAGCAAGCAGAGGAGCTTTCCTTGATCCCGAGTGGTGAAGGTCTGTGGCTTTGGGTGAATATCCCATCTTTGATCCTTCCTTGTGGCGACGGCTCCCTGTTTACACAGACAGCCACAGCTCTTTGTATCCACGCTCATTAACTCTTCTGAAGCATTTTCTGATTGCCAAGATAAGGCTCCCGGTGTCTGAGCCGGGCCGAGCCCACGTCTCCACGTTCCTGGTCCTGCCCCGACAGATCTCTCCCAGCATCTCGCCAGGGATCTGGTCTGTTGATGGTGGCAGCTGGCCCAGAGGAACCCACGGGGGGATGGATCTCTGCTCCCCGAGCAAGCATGCCTTTTGCTCCCCAGAAGGCAGACGTAGGAGGAGACCCACCTAGTGCAGAATGTGCAGCAACGAGCTGCAGGCGAGAGCCTGCGGGCAGTGCTCCATGGGGGACATGCCTCGGTTCCTCCTTCACGTGCATAAGAGGGTTTTGGGGTTGGTGGTGTTTTTTTTTTTTTGCTTGCTTTTATCCTCCTAGCCTTTCTGGCAGGCTTTTGAACATACATAATGACTTGGAAGGTGCAGCAAAGGTTCTGGCATCCGCAGGGTACGGCGGGAGCAGAGCCAAGGCGCGGGGCCGCACGGTGGTTTCATCCCATTTGCAAACTATAAGGCTGCCTTTGAGCAGAGGGGGGCAGTGCGAAGGAACATGTGCTAAACATCATGTCGGGAAGCTTAGCGCATTAAGGGGAACAGCGTGCTGGCTACGGACAAATGGAAATGGTTTGCGATTTGTTACAGGGAAAGGGGAGGGAAGGAGCAGTCTCTTTTGATTTAGGGCTTAGTGAGCTGCTCTGGCAGGGCAGGTAGGATGGTCTTCTCTGGGTATTGTAGCCAAGCAAGTGTCAGAGTGGCATAAATCAGAGAGTTCGGCCCAAGCTTGTCAACATTTGGGAAGAACTCCTTGGTGTCTGGGAGCTCACACACAAAGAGGGGTACAGACACCAGGTAATGAGATGGAAAGAGAGTCCATGGGGAAAATAAAAACCCAGACACCAACCTGCAGCATGTGCTTCAAGCCTGGGCTCTGAAAAGCATCCCTCGGCCACCTGGGATGGCCTGGAGATGAGCTGCTCCTGCTCAGCACCACTGGGTCCTTCGTGATCTCACATGCAAGCATTGTACGTGTCTCTGATAGCTCCAGAGTAAATGAAAGACCAGCTTGTTGGTGTTAATTTACCCAGAGCGCTTCTGTATTTCCCTTCCTGCCACAACAGAGGCCAGGACACTCCATGTCCCTCAGCGGACCTTGGCTGACCAGGCTGCTCTCAAAACCAAAATACCTGCGAGACTGAAAGACTTGATCCGTCATCGTGCTGCTGGGGATGGTGGTGGGGATGGAAGGGAACGTCAGAGCCGGAGCTGTGGGTGCTGATGGATGGGATCGGCTGGGTCAGGTTCCCTGGGATTTGGGAGGAAGGTTCAAAGCTGCAGTTTAAAGCTGAAATCTCTCCTTCAAAGAAATTCCTATCTGTCCCTTCCTTTCTCCTCCCCAAGCCTGCAGGAGACCATTATGCCGGCGCTGGGACAGTGGGCAGGAATCTGATGACAGCCACAGCCAGACGAGAAGCCCCAAGGTCCTGCAGAAGCAGAACCTTTTTTCCAGACCTTTTTGAACTCAAAGCATCCATAAAAAGAAGTGCCCAAGTACCAGGGGTTTTTTTGGGGGGGAAAGGATCAAAGAAGCAGAAGGGAAGTTGAGAGTCTTTCAACAAATGGAGAAGGGATGGTCGCGCTCCCAAGTGAAGGGCAAGGGTAAGCGCAGACAGCTGAAGACCCCGGCTCCTGCACAGCTCAGCCTCAGAGCATCCTCCGAGGCAGGGAGAAGGGCCAGCTCTGGGCATTGGCTGGGGGTCTGGGCTGTGGGCTACTGGACAAACCCCATCGGAAGCTGGTGTGAAAGCACCAAGCACGCACAGGCTCAAAGCCCCTTCCAGCTGCTCGTTGGGGGACTTGGATCTAAGGCCAGGCATGGCTCCCCTTCCCCTGGCCTGTTAGATCTCCCCAGTGGTGCCCCGTGCTGTGGTGCAGAGAGGAGGGGTCTGCGATGGCATCTCAGTGGCTGAGACATTCCCTAGCTGCTGTCCCCTACTCCGTGGCCAGTGTGGGCAGCAGTAGCCAAAAGCACGGCACACCAGCCCTGGGAGAGCCTGGAGAGACAACCCAACAGTCCTCGCACCTGAAAGATAAATTATAGATGGGTAAAGCTTGCCTTCAAAACCAAACCAAGCCAAATTTCCTTGTCTTTTGTCCCAGTCCCCATTCACAGCCACACCTGGAAGGTTTCTCGAGGGGGTCGCTCCGTCCCAGCTCCACCATCAGCCCGAGAAGCAGCAGTGACCGCAGCACTGCACCTCTCCCATCTCACCCTGCCGAGTCACTGATCCAACAGCCGGCAGCATCCGACCGGTGCCGGGCATCGCCACACTGCCCGTGCTCGGGAACGACCTGCAGCCACACAGACAAGCACCCCGCTCCTATTTTCACACGGTGTTGCTGTAGCAGCAGGTCCCACGCTGATGCTGCATCACCAGGGCTGGAGAGATGCTTTTCCCAGAGCTCACACGGGAGCGAAGGAAGGTGACAACCACCTGCAAAACAAAGGCTGTTGCTGCTGCTATTTTTTTGTGGTACCCGACACAACAGCTCGCCAACCTGCTCTGCAGCGCTGCAGATACAAAAGTTTGATCACCAACAACACAACCCTGGCTGGGTGGTGACACACATCAAACCGCCAGGCACACACCAGACTGCTCCTGAGCGGGGGAAAGCTCCTTCCTTCTGCACCACTTCCAGCTTTAACGAATACAGCAAATAAGTCACACTCGAGGAGGATAAAAGCAGCATTTCCCCTCTGTGATCTCACTGGGAGGCCAGCTCCGGGGAATCTGACATCACAGCTCATGAAATCAGTTTTGCCGTGCGAGGAGGACCTGGGGCCGCCCCACGTGCTGGGCTGGGTGACAGGAGCCCTGGGCACACGTGGGCAGTGGGACACGGCCAGAGGCACCGGCCATCCCCCCTCGGCCCGTGGCTCACTCTGCTCCACCGCTCCCCCGCCCTTTTCTTTTTCCATTTGTTTGTTCAGTCCTTCTTTATTCTCTGCAATTGTCCTTAATGGAAACAGCATCGCAGCAGAAGTCACCCTGCAGGAAAGCTGTAGCACAGAGGGATTTTTGTAGATGGCTTTAATAAAAACATTGAAGGTCTGTTGTTGTTATAGTGCTGTGTGATCCATTAAGTCTATTAAATACAACAGAGGGAAACTGTGAAAAAAGCCAGAGGAGGCCATGATGTCACAAAAAACAAATGAGCCGGGGCTGTTCTCCTGGTCTTCTGCAGTTCACTGGGACCACAGCTCTGCCTGGCGCTCTGCTGGCTATGCCAGGGGAACGTGGACCTGCATTTTCTTGCCCTTCACTTGCCACGCATGCAGGCGTGTGTTTGGGTTCCCATAAACGTGTAATTTCTAGATATTAAATCCCAAAGATATTAAAGGTGAGGACCCTCAGAGGTCTGCTCTTCCCTGCTGCATGCAGACCCCCCTACAGCACACATATGTGCTGGGTGATCATTAGCTCCTGCATGTGCCCAGTGTGCCCAGGAGTTTATATAGGCTGCAGGTTTTGGGTGGCCCACATCACAAATGGGGAGTGGCTGTGTGCTCTCCCCCCTATAAAACACTCATCAGCTACAGCAGAGATGGACCTGGTGATGAGTGCTTCTTCTCTGCTTGCCAGAGCCCGGGGCTGGCTGCAGGCTTGCCCCCGGAGCCTGGCCCAGGCTGAAATCCAGCCCTAAGCTCAGGGACAGGCTTGCCATCCCGCTCAGGACAGAGTGGCCTTGTTGGGGTAGAAGAAGAGGTATGGGGAAGGGTCAGTACTGCGGGGTGGCTGTGTGGTGTGAAATGCCTTCTGCAAAGAGGGATGGCTGGGAAAGGGGGGGGCTGAGAGGAGTCGGTAGAGTCACAGTGTGGGATCTCCATGGTGTGGGATCTCCCCAGTGTGGCACATTGAATCGGGGAAAAGGTTGGAAGAGCCCTTAAGCTTAAGCTCATGGAGTCCAACCATAAAGCTCTAGCCGTACTACACCACTGCAAAATGTTCCTCAAACCCAAAGGCTGGACGTCGCTTGGTTCTGGGGGTCTGCTGTGCCCCCTGACACAGTTGTGGGCATCATCACCAAACCTGGCTTGATGGCCATGGGGATTAATGACTGCCTGGAAAGTGCTTGGAGATCCTCTGCTGGAAGAGTGTATGGATTACATTTGTATTTCACTTTTTATTTTTTGCATGTCTCTGTGCGTCCTGGCTAGATCTTGCCCTGATTTAAGCTGTTATTTCTAGAGAAGGGATTTAGCAAGGGCTGAAGATGGGAGGTTGTGGAGCAGGAGGCTGCAGCTCACAGCTCGGTGTGGGCGCCGCAGAGCAGGAGGAGAAGGTGCTCTGGGGTACTTGCACGATGTGAAGGACTGAAACAGCCCCATCATGCATGCAAACAGCCCACAGCCTGGGAAGATGGTCTGGAGGCAGATTGCTCTGCGAGCCCAAGGTAAACAGTGGGATGGGCTGGAGCCAGCCCCCCGTGGAAAACAACCCGGGCCCCGGCAGCTTTGGGGAGCACAGGCAGCAGGCAGGCATTCCAGCAATTCCCTGCACAAACAACACAGGATAATCCATCTATTCTGTTTATTTGTGCAAGATAATTTTTTTTGTTGACATTTGAGAACCTTTTTCCTTTATTCCCCTTTCCCTGATGTAGCTATAAAACGTTAACCCGCTGGTCTTGCAGCAGCACACCAGAGCCCCCCGAGTGCCAAAGCAGGAATGCTGATGAGACACAGACAGCCAGCATCCCACAGCCACTGTGGACGTGGCCACACTGCCTTCAGAGTCTGGGCACAGAGAGCAGGGACACCCACTGCCACCATGTCCCCAGCTGGGTGTGGGTCCCAGCCACCCCCACCTGCCTGCAGCATCCCGTCCCCCCACAGCGATGGGCTGCAGGGTGCTCGCCCGCTGCCTTCTCCCTGCAGCCCGCCTGCCCTCCCCGAGAAAGACCCTTTGTTGACATTACAGCTGTTAGACAAAAATATGGGGCCCGACCAAAGTGCATCCAGAGCAGCACGACGTTCTCAGCCATGGCCAGATGTGGTTTCTCAAGGAAGAGCACAAGAAATAAGTCATCGAGAGAGTGATTTTATCCCTTGAGTATCCTCCCACGTTCTGCCAGGCCATGGTTTATACTTCTGGAGTTGTTTAACAACTCCTGTTGGACCTGCCTTCAAAGGAGGCACCTAATCCCTTCTGGAAACCTTTTAATACCTTTGGCTACCACACCGCGCTGTGGCCGTGAATTACTGCATGACCGGCCAGTCCTTTCTCATCATTGGGCTTTTTGGCTGTTTACCATCTGTGATGGCTTCGGAAGGGTACGCAGGCTTTACGCAGAACCCCAAAATGTTATCCTCGTGCATCCAGCATTCCAGTTCCCAGCTGTTGTATTTTGTGGCTGTGGCGCTCGGGAAGCTACAGACAACATTTGGGGACACAGAGAGCAGCAGAGGAGGTCTGTGTATGCAGACCCCAGCACAGAAACGGTTTGTGATTCTGCTGCCGTCACTGTCCTGGCACACAAGGGAAACATCACTTTCTCAGGAAGTTGTGGCACAAACGTCAGCTCGGGCTTTTCAAGTAAGCAGTAAAAGTAGGTGTTTTGAAACAATAGATGTTCAGAACCTGCAATGCAGGCTTGGAAGCCTCCTGCTCAGACTGGGTTTTTAAATGCCCAGGCAGAAGGAATTGGACAAAAGGACCCTTCTTGTGTTTGTTGTTTTTTTGCTTACTTTCCTCCTTAGGAAGGTTTTTTAGCAGCCATACTTCCAGCAACAGTCCACAGGACTCACTGCTGGCAGCGTGAGACGTTCGCTGGGAATCCCAACCCGTTCGCTTCCTGACTTCTCATGGCTCCGGCTCTTAATCACGGCGCTAAATGGATGTCAGTGTTTTTGTCTGAACATGGCACAGAAAGCTTTCCGCGCTCTCCAGGCCTGGCTGCGGGATGGCTGCAGACAGACACATCATTCACTGTGCGAGTGCTCCGAGGAAATGTTGGCCAGCCTGTTTCTACTCGGTAAACCGAAAGACCAATTTTGTGATAAATATTCCCTGTGAGCAGAGCCCAGGGAGGATGGGGCAGGTTTGTGCCCCCCCACAGCATCCCCAGGGAGCGGTCAGGATCCTGACCTGCCTGCTCCGGGTGTTTGTGTCCAGCAGCAACAACAGAGAGCAGAAAAAAAGCCCAACAAAAACTCCAGCTCAGTGTCCAGGAGCAGCCCCACATAGCCCCTAAACCCCATTTTGAGCAGAAATATTGCTATTCCCCGCTCCTTTTTGCAGAGCCCCCGCAGAGACCTTTCAAACTACAAGGGGTTTTTTCTTTCCCTTAAGCTCGCAGCAGTGGACAAAAAGCAGGTGTCTCGGCACAGCTCTGACTTGAAGCTACCTCGAGGAGGAGACCTCCTTGCTTACAAAAGAGTCTTTCCAGAATTGGGTCTGAATAAAGAAGTCTGGTCTCGGAATAACAATATTCGCAGCGATAGACTGCATTATATAATGTACTATAATAAAAGATATTACGGTATTACCCAGAGACAGGAATGCAGAGGGAAGGAAGGAACGGACGTGACAATGATAAATCAATCTGGGTAAGAAATACCAACCGCAATATATTCTTTGTCTCCTTTTGTTTGAGGCTCTGATAGATGTTTCCAGGTTCAAATAATAGAGCTCGCAGGAACATACTTCTGCTCCTGCTCTCCTACTTAGGCATTAAGCAGATTTTATTAAACCACTCAGTAAACAATCATTGCAATGTGTCTTTCCAGCTTCCCCCTGCCATCCCTCTGCCAGCTGTGACACAGATGTTCGCCGCTCTGAAGCAGGAGCGGCTGCACTTATAGGTAAGATAATTCAGCTTAAAATTGCTCCTGACGAGGATAATGCGGGACTTAAGGGAGCTGATAATAAAATTGGTTCTAAAGATAGTCAATTAGGGAGCAAATGGCAAAAGAGGCAAAGAGAGACCGAGCCTTCCCTGGGGCTGGGGTGCAAATGTGTGCCCCAAACTGCAGAGCAAGAGAAAACTCTGCCGTGGAGACTGGTTTACAGACAGGGTTACAAGGTAATTTAACTTTTGAGGCCTCTCTTCAGCAAAGGGCTTAATCATCGGTCTAATTGCAAGCACTTAAGTAAGTCCATTGACTTCAACGATTTTCTTCAAAGGAGTGACCCAGGTATTCAGAGCAGCATCGCTGCTGAATCAGGGCCTTGGCTCTCCTCCCCGGGCTGTTCAGCTGGTCTTTGCACTGACCAGTCACTTCATGTAGGGCTTTTTCTTTTTTATCTTTGATGCTGTAAATTTATTTTCCTTTTTAACCAGGGGGAACGAGTTGACTGCAATTTTTATTTTCTAGCCGTGGAAATTAGGAGGAAAAAATGGTGACCTCTGACTTCATCCGAAGGTATGAGGCTGTCATTTCTCATCACATCTCCTGGAGTTTCACGTCCTCTGTCACGCTGTTCTGGGCATGCACTTGTAATATCAGTGCTAAGGAAATCGACGGGATAACTACCAGTGTCTGGAACCGCTATTTTAAGGTCAACCCAGCATTACTGGAGAATTCCAGGTGGATCTGGGGCTTCCTTGCTGTGGTATAGGGTGCAGCCCTGGGTGGGGGTCTGGCAGGAGGCTGCTGCCTGCCCCTGCCACAGCTCGGTGTGGGCAGCACTGCCTGCTGCCTTCCTGGCCCTCAGCTGTCCCTCCTCCATCGCACAAATGGGCATTTTGGGGACAGCTGATGGATGGCATGGTCCTTGACCCCTGAAGGCTCTGTTGAGTAACAGCGATTAACAGGGGGAGGGTGACTCCAATGGTCTCCAGCTTTTCCTTTTCCTTATTTATTTTTACCAAAAAAAGCAACATTTCTTCCCTTTTTTTTTTTTTTTAATATGAGCCAGGGGAAAATAAGATTGATTGTCGCAGCACCTTGCGCTTATCCCTGCAGTGATGAGGAGCCAGAGCCCAGGAAACAGGTCACTGCACGGTGGGACCCACCAGCCAAGCATCCCCCCACATCTCGAGGGAGAAGAGATGGGTCTGGGGGTCCTGGCTGCCTCCCCAGCTTGCAGTAAGTGGGAACACTTCCCGCACCTCCCTCAACACCTCGCCTCACCTTGGAGGATGCTCCCGCAGCTTCTCCCCTCCTCTCGGGAGCAGAGCAAACCTCCCCTCGCAGGGACTCTCTGCTCTTCTCTCTCCTTCTATTTCGGCTTCTACCATGACTTCCCCCCCCCCTTTTCCATCTCTGAATACCGAGGAAGATCAGACTTTCTCTAAGGACAGATCTGTTTGGTGGGGGTGTCTCCCAGCCTCTCCGTGCCGCGCTGGCTCAGATGTTGTTGCGTGCAGGCTTTCTGCCTGGTTACACTTGTTTATTCCTCGTTCATTAGCTTTTTTTACATTGCTGGAGATCTGAGCTGCTCACACGGCAAAGGAGGCTCGAAGTGACAGCGGTGACAGGCTCTGCTAGTGAGATTATAGCTGCTGGCTGGCTGGGACGGGGAGATGGAGAGGGCACGGGGAGAGCGCTGCCTTTGTGCTGGGCTGAAAGGCCCCTGTCAGTGCGCATCAGCAGCCTCCTGGAAAAAAGGAACTTTCCAAAACCCCATGAGAACTGGTTAAATTAACCCTTTCTCTGGCGGCCAAACCCCAAGAGGTGTCGGGCAGAAGCAGGGGAGCCACCTGCACCCAGCTCTGGGCCCCACCACGGGTGGTATGTCTGCCTTCACGCTTTTTTTTTTTTTTCCAAATCAGGACAGAAACTTCAAAATCTTGAAATATGTCAACCAGACAATTATCAGTCCATCAGCAAAGCAGTTCTGCCTTATCCTTATGGTGCTGATTCCCCAAGCTTGCTGTATGCACGTGCAGGGCACCCAGCACGGTGGCTTCCCCTCTGCTGACCACGGCCCATCCCATCCCATCTCTGCAGACACCCAAGGTGGTCCCTTCGTTCTTCTCTGCCCTCGTTCCTCCCAGAGCCCCTGGGAGAGGAGCAGGGAGGTGATGCTGAGCCTTGCCCCACGCGTGGGTGGGTGCTTGCTGTGGCCCCGAGTGGTGGCAGCAGACACCAACGGAGCGTCTTTTGATTAAAACCAAATTCTGTATAATTGTAGAGGAATCTTGAATTGATGGAGCAGAGGAAACTAGGTGGTGAAGAAGCTGTGTGACGTGGCATGGTCTCACATGACGTGGCATGGTCTCACAAGCTGTGGCATGGTCCCACATGCTAGGGGAACACATTGTGTGACGTGGCATGGCATGGTCCCACACGCTGTGGCATGGTCCCTCATGCTATGGTGCCACATGGTGTGACGTGGCATGGCATGGTCCCACATGTTGTGGCATGGTCCCTCATGCCATGGTGCCCCGTGGTGTGACATGGCATGGCATGGTNCCACAAGCTGTGGCATGGTCCCACATGCTATGGTGCCACGTGTTGTGACATGGCATGGCATGGTCCCACACGCTGTGGCATGGTCCCTCATGCTATGGTGCCACATGGTGTGACGTGGCATGGCATGGTCCCACACGCTGCGGCATGGAGCCACACAGCGTGGCATGGCACAGACCCCCAAGGCACGGCATGGTGCACCATGGAGCAGCATGACACAGTGCCATCACCTTGCCATGGGCGGGGCTGGCTGCCATCACACTCTGCTGTCACACCTCGTCACTGCCCGTCCCTGTGACAAGCCCTCTGCAAAGCACTGCGCACATGGCAGATCTCTCCATGCCCATCTCGGCGCTGAGGATTTTTCTCTAAAGTAAAAGCAAAAAAAAGGTGCCAGGAGCACCTGACACTGGGACCTGACATTTCCCTTCCCGTGGGATCACTCTGCGCAGCCTCCCGCCCTCCCCGGCAGCCGCAGCGCTAACGAACCCACCCGCTAATGGGCTGGAAGGGTTTTAATTGCTTCCCCGCCACCCTGGCTGCCGGAGCCGGCGCTCCGGGGCACACGCGTGAGAAAGGTTTCCTCTCCCCATTTGCATTGTTCCGAAGGAAGCACATTTTTTCCCAACTCCTAATGAATATTGCAAATTCCAAGGGCTTGAGGAGATGAGTCCTGCCAGGCCGGATCGCACTCTGCAGAAACACTTTGTCACTAGCTGTTCTCGTCAGGCGCGCTCTAAAAGCTCGATAAAGTCGAGCTCATGATTATGGACAGCTCATGGCTTCAAAGCCTGCACCGGTGGAGGCTCTGGTTTCAGGTCATGGAAATGCCACTGTCACTTCAATGTCTGAATGTCCCCAACACATTGTCAATAGGGATGTGAAATGCCCCGAGTCGAGGGATGGGGAGACAAAGGCAGCGGGGGGTCAGCGGCTCCCCGCACGCAGCGGCCGGGCTGGGCTGCGCCAATGCTTGCCCTCCCGGCCCTGGGCAGGGGCTCAGCGCTACCCAAAAATAAGAAAAGAAAAAACGTGCGTGCGAGCTGCCAGTGTGCATCCAACATACATCCAACACGCATCCAGCACACATCCAACACACATCCAACATGCATCCAACACGCATACGGCATGCATCCAGCACACATCCAGCATGTTTCCACAACGCATTGGCATTTGGAAATTTTTCTGTGCACTCGTCTGTGCAGCAACAGTCAGAAGTCAGGGTGGTGGGCAGCACCCTGGAAAGCTGTTTGATCTGCACGGGCAGGGGCATGCTGATTGCATGGGCGAGACATGAACATAAACACAGCAGTGTACCAGTAACAACCATTCATTTGGAACTGGGAGAACAACTTCTACCCAAGTTAGCATGATTTTAAGGGAAGCCGAACTGGAGTTGGCAGTGTGTTGGTGTTAAGTTACTCACTAGCTGACTTTGCTGCCTCTTTTTAGCTGAACTAAATAATAATATTGTTTCACCTCCAGCAGAANGACACATCCAGCACACATCCGGGACACATCCAACATGCATACGGCATGCATCCAGCACACATCCAGCATGTTTCCACAACGCATTGGCATTTGGAAATTTTTCTGTGCACTCGTCTGTGCAGCAACAGTCAGAAGTCAGGGTGGTGGGCAGCACCCTGGAAAGCTGTTTGATCTGCACGGGCAGGGGCATGCTGATTGCATGGGCGAGACATGAACATAAACACAGCAGTGTACCAGTAACAACCATTCGTTTGGAACTGGGAGAACGACTTCTACCCAAGTTAGCATAATTTTAAGGGAAGCCGAACTGGAGTTGGCAGTGTGCTGGTGTTAAGTTACTCACTAGCTGACTTTGCTGCCTCTTTTTAGCTGAACTAAATAATAATATTGTTTCACCTCCAGCAGAAGAGAAATGCTCTAAAGAGAAGGGATGTGGAGGAAGAAGCCCCAGCACTCCGGGCTCAGCGCCCCTGGGACCACACTCCATCTCTGCAGCTGGAGTTGCTGCAGGAGGCCGTTTAGATGACACTGCTGGCACCTGGGGAATATTTACCAATGGCATCGAGTTAATTCTTTTCTATTTCATAGTGTCAAGACGTCACATTTGATGACAAACCATTATGATATTTGCTGTGAGCGCGGTGTTTGTTGTGCTCATTTACAATACGACATGTTTACAAACAGCAGCTGAGCGTTACAGTACCTGGGAAGACACTTCACACGGCTGGAGGATGCTCACACCTTGCCACAGGTATTTACGAACAGTATCTACAAATATTTAAACAAGCAAGTCAGACTTCGACCTGTGGAACCAAAACATTTTGCCGTGGTTGAAAGAAACATGGAAGAAGCCACAAGCCGTGGCTGGGGAGCGGAGGAGGGCAGGGCAGCAGATGGGGAATATTTCTTGTCGGTATTTGCTGGGAATCATCATCCCCAGCCACACCCATCACCACTGGTCCTCTCCAGCCTACGGGCAGGGCTTGAGAGCATGGCCACGGCCACGTGAAACAGGTTGGCCACCGCTACAGCCTCTCACTTTTTCCTTTTTTAAATATAATTGACACCATAATTTTCTTTTACGACTTTTTCTGCACTTTAATCACCTTTCACATCAGGCGCTTCTTGGATAATTTGAACTTTTCCATCTCGCTCCCCCAGAAGCCTTTCGGGTTCTGAACAAAACAAACACTGAGATTAAAGCTCATTTTTAATCTCAGCTATTTTTGGTGGTGCTTTTGCACTGCTGTTTCCTATTTCTCCTATGCATTTCATGGCAGTCACATCTCGGATAGTTTAAATGTTTTCATTTTGCGAACGCTCTCCCAGGGAAACAGGAGACAGACACGTTGTTTGAAAACCCTCAGCATTAGTCACTTCCCGGGTTCAGTTTTTTTGTTTGTTTGTTTTCAAACTGTCGGTGCAAAACAGCAAAGAGAAGTACCTACAGTGGTGAGGAGTAAAGAATTATTTAGAAAAAAAAAAAAATCCAGATTTTTCAATACAAGAGAGCGGGAGTGATCTCCTGCCTTTGCAGAGCAGCTCCCAGCAGAGCGGGGCCGCGGGCACCCCCAGCCCGGCAGCAGCGTGTCCTGACACGTGGAGAGAGCAGCAAGTGTGCATTGCGTTTGTACAAAATATTTCAAATGGAAAACTGTTCACAGAAGGAAATCTTTTGGCAGTTTCTGTTTGCAAGGCCACGCTGGGCACTGCGGCCGTGGCCTCTTCAGGGAGCTGCAGGCACAGGGCCCCGGCGATGGGGCAAAGGAGGTCCTGAGCAAGGATTTGTTCAACCATCTGAAAACTTTTTGCTCAAGGATGATAATTTTTGTACGAGGAGATTCATAGCAAAATACTTAATTTCAATTCTAATGCAATCACATTTTAAGGAGGAAATGGGAATATTGTTTTTCTGTTTTGTTGGGTTTTTTTTTTAATTAAAAGAAAAAAATACACAAAGAGCAAGAGCAATAACTGCACACAGACTCATACCAAAAAATGCTTCAGGTCAATTCCCTTTGCCTGCCATTAAACCAGAGATGGTTCGGTTTGTGCAGCAGCAGGAGCACAGAAATGCAGCTGAGCTGTCCTGGGCAAAACGGTCCCCGCAGGCTCCCCATGTCAAGGGTGATCCCGTGTTTTTCACAGGAAATAATTCTATGTTTTTGTTCACCTCTTGTGCTTGCATTAAGTGGCCAAGGGTTGTCACTTGGATCATAAAAAAGTCCTGAATGCCCTTCTATTGCCTGGCAGGGCACGGCACCGTGTTCTGCGCAGCTGCAACAGCACCGGACATATAACAAGAGTTTCTGCTATTATCGGAACTGGCAAATAAATGCAAAGAGTGTGTGTTTGATTTTTTTGTGCCCAGCATCATTATTTATTGTGGTCTGGACACCGAGGGGCGAGAAAAACAACTTCCTTCCAGCATGCGCCAGCATCCCAGGGATGCTGCACTGGTGCCATCCGCAGCATCCTCTGCAGCACCACGGCCACTCCCGAGTTCCCAGGGACACTGACCCCCCCGAGCCCCCCGAAGCCCCTCGCTGCAGGCTCCAGGCTGCTCCTTTGAGCAGTAAGTAGGTCAGCAGGGGGGTCCCGCTCCCCTCGCTGACATGATCACGGCAATGAGGTCGCTTTCGCGCGGCTCCTCTCCCGCCGTGCGCCTGTCAGGAGCCATCGCTTCCGAGCCAGGGGCCACGAGCCCCGCAGCCCCCGCGCCCCCGCCCTAGGGGTGCCAGCATGAGGGGCTGGGGGGGTGCAGGGGGCTCTCCCCTCGCTGGCACAGGGGATGCACTACCAAACCCACTGCTCACGGGGGTCATTGAGCCCTTTGCTTGTCTCCATGGCTGGTGGCATTGCTTTCCCACCCCCTGCTTCGTCTCGTGACCGGGGAACATATTCTAGGTGGAAAGATTTGGGTCAGTGGGTTTCGCAAGCGGATCCTAGAGATGGCCTGGCACGTATTTAGCATTTGGTATATGGTGTGGGAGTGGCTGCCCGGCCCCATGCCCACCCTTCTGCATCCCCCCACCTCCAGATGGNGTGCAGGGGGCTCTCCCCTCGCTGGCACAGGGGATGCACTACCAAACCCACTGCTCACGGGGGTCATTGAGCCCTTTGCTTGTCTCCATGGCTGGTGGCATTGCTTTCCCGGTGGGAGATTGCCAACCATCCACCCCCTGCTTCGTCTTGTGACCGGGGGACATGTTCTAGGTGGAAAGATTTGGGTCAGTGGGTTTCACAAGCAGATCCTAGAGATGGCCTGGCACGTATTTAGCATTTGGTATATGGTGTGGGAGCGGATGCCCGGCCCCATGCCCACCCTTCTGCATCCCCCCACCTCCAGATGGATGTCTAGGAGCCACAGTGGGGTCTCAGGGACTCCTCTTGCACCCAGGGAGTGGCTAGGGAGGGGGATGCAGGGGACAGGCAGAGCTGGGACGTTTGGAGCCTCCTCCTGTTTTCTTTTGCACAAGACTGAACATTTTATCTGGCTACGTGCTTCATCCCTGAACTTAAAAACAGCCGGGTTCCTTCCTGGCAGAGCAGAGCAGTTTGCTTTTTCTAGATTTATCATGCAGATTTCTCATTCCCCTCGCACCCAGTAATTGCTCCTGGAGACAGGAGGGCGAGGGGAGGGTTTCGTGCGTGGATTTGCCTGTCCCTGCACACGTGCACGCCGCCAAGCACAGATGCACCCCTCCACGCTGCCACCAATGCTGCACAAACACGCAACGGCTTTGGCGTGCAAATGTTTGCCACCGGTGCTTGGTTCTGTTTGTGAGGTTGCTCTGGCACTGTTGGGGACGGGGGGTCTCAGTCCTGTTCTTTAACAAACCAGCACCCCCCGAGTAACCCCAATGCAGGGGCACAGCCAGGTTGCTACGGGACACACAGCTCCGTGTTCATAGAGCAGAGAAAGGTGCAACACTCAGGTGTTAAAAATAAATGGGGCTTTGGGGGCACCTCCTGAACTTTGGTTGATTCTCCTGATATATCCCATTCTCCTTGACCTGCAAATCAGGCTGGGATTTCAGGAGAATAATCTCCCACCTGACATTTCAGGTATTTCCAGGAGTCATCTGCATCACTGCCCTTCTCCCAGTGCTCCTCTTGCTGTCACCAAGACGCAGAGGGACCGAACTCCCCTCCCCACTTTGGGTGGGGGACCGGCACTGATTATTTAAAGGATGCTGGAGTATCCCCCCGCCGAAGAGCAGCCGTGGAGCGGGGCGTTCTCCCCCTGCCATTAGATATCTTGCACAGCCGCATGCCACAGCCTGGGGACAGCGCTTGCCCTAATTGCTCAGCCCTGGAAGGAGTCTGGGCTTTGCAGACAGAGCGAGTCTGGGAGCTGCGGGCCGGGTCGGTGATCTGAACAGAGCAGAACGCAACTGCTCTGGCTTCTCTCCTCTCTGGGGGAGGTCGCTGCCGTCTGCTAGAGCCGTCTGGGGTGATCTCGCCTGGAGGGACAGTGAGCAGCAAGCACAGACTTACAGACACAAAATCTGCTTTTCTGCTTCTGTGCAAGTGCCAGGGACAGTCACAGAACAGGGAGGAGGGGAAGCACCCAGGCAGGGGAGCAGAGCTGGCTCCAGCAGCTGCATCCTCGGTGTGACCCCCCTCCCTGGCTCTGGACGGACAGGGTGAGCCAGGAGCAGCAGCCGTCAGTCCACGCTGCATTTCCCGAGCGGATGGTCCACATGTGCGGCTCCCTGCCTCCTCCATTCATGCCACCATCTTGCTGGAAAATGCTGCTGGAGACGGCGGAGCAGCATGCAGCCTGGAAGCAGCTTTCCTGCAGTGTGTGGGGGGACAGGGCATTTTGTACGGGGAGGTCGAGTACAAACTAACACCGTTTTCACTCGTGCGCTGTGAAAGCTGTGTTTGGAGTACCCTGGTAACGATGTGGGGGGGAGCAAACCGGCCACGCTGCCATGCCACCGTGTCACACACACCGTGCTCCCCAGCCCTGCAGCTGCGGCAGATGGACACGGGGAAGGTGTTGATGGGGAAGGATGTGTTGATGGGGAAGGATGTGTTGATGGGGAAGGATGTGTTGATGGAAGCTGTTGCAAGCACCCACACACAATGCCATGCCGGTAACCGAAAAGCGGCATGTGCCAGCCTCAGTAACCCTCTTGCTGGCCGCACCTCGCTGCCAGAGCTGCTCTGGCATTTGGTGCCCCAGCTCCTATTTTAAAGGAATACGTTCTTCTAGCAGGGCAAAAGCCTTCTCCTGAGCTGGACGTGATGGTCTGCAGAGGTGCCTGCACAGGAATACTGTCCCCTTTCCCTGCAAGCTCTGAGCCCTGCTGGGTCCTGTGCATGGGGCTGGCGGTGTTGGGAGGAGCCAAGCAGCAGCACAGCATCACTCCCCGGTGGTGCCTGGGCATCGTGTGAAGTGAACCACGGTGTCCCTGTCCCCTTGCTAACCCACACCTGCACTGCCTGGGAACATCGTCCTTCACCCAAACGCAGAACTCTTCCCTGCCCACATCACCCCCGGAGCAGCAGCCCCAGCCTGGGAGCGCAGGGGCACAGGGAGCACCCAGGAGTCTGGACCATGGTCTTCAGAGCCTCAGAGACATAAAGCTCCAGGCAGCCCCCTCCCCTTCCCTGCTCCCTGTGCAGTTTCTGCTCTCACGCCGCTGGAGTGCTAAACAGACATGAACCTGGGCCCCTCTTGTTTACAGGCTGGGGTGACCGGCTCCCAGAGCACGTTTGGAGATTGCTCCTCGTACGTGCTGCGTGCTGGGGAACTTTTCCCTCCCCCCGGCTCTCCCGTCCTCCCCCCCACGTCTCTCCACCATACGGACACAGCTGAGCAGCTACCAGATATTCAGAGCCGTGAAGGTTGATAAACAAAAGTGAGATAGGACATGGCACCAGAAAGACCTCGGCTAATGGAATTTTTAAGCTACTTAATTTGGGGGCTTGTCAACCTTGACAGCAACCCTTAAATAAATGATGTGCTGTAATTCCCACCCGGTTCACGAGGTGTGGGGACCCGCCGGAGGGGGAGACCCCGGCACACGTGTGAGCAGACTGTGGCTGGGGGACGATGCTGAGCAGGGGGGTCTCCAGGGCTGCAGAGGGTCTGGCTGCAGCTCCCCCAGTGCTCCCCCTAACTGCCAGGAGGATGGGGACGGGGTGGGGGGGCACTAGTGTAGTCTGGTGTTTGGCGGGGGGGGGGCACTGGTGAAGGACCCATCTGTGCAGCCTTGGGCAATGCTTTTGAGGTGCAAAGCAGTGGCAGAGGAGCCCCTCGAGATGCAGAGGCACCGTCCCCCCTGCCACTGAGCCCTGATGGGCAAGGGCACATCCCTCTCCACACCCCTCTGTGCTTTCCCCTGAACCCCCCCAGTGTCAGGGTGGGCGAGTGGGCGAGTGCTATCCAGGGTCTGCTGGCTGTCCCAAGTGGGGCACAGCCAGGAGGTCCAGGGAGTCTGTAACCTCCTGTGCCCCTCTCTGGGGGCTGGGGACAAGGCAGGTACTCTTAAAAGAAATCGAAACCCCCCCATTGCCATCTACCTCCAGCATCCCACTAGGCATCTGCAAATACTTGGGACCAGGGTGGGTTAATTATAATTTCTCTTATTTCCATGGCATGGGCACCCGGGTGCACACTGTGCATCCCCAGGCTCCTCTCCCGTGGTTTTTGGGAGCCCCACTCCCCGGGTGTTCGCTTTTCATCCTGCAGCAGCTTTGGTCCCCTTCCTGCTGTTTGTCACAATCCTTCTGGAGGTACCAGCTGGACACGGCTCATCTCGCAGGGGAGGGACGGTGTGTGCTCCAGTGACGTGCCCACCCACCCTCTCCATCCCCAGCTGTCCCGCAGCCACCCGGATGGATGGCAGTTCTCTGGGAAATGCCAGGCTCTGGGAAATGACAGGCGCTGGGAAATGCCAGGGACTGGGAAATGCCGGGTGCTGGGAAATGCCAGGCACTGGGAAATGCTGGGCACTGGGAAATGCCAGGGACTGGGAAATGCCAGGCTCTGAGAAATGCCAGGTTCTGGGAAATGCCAGGCGCCGGGAAATGCCGGGCACGGGGAAATGCTGGGCTCTGGGAAATGCCGGGCGCTGGGAAATGCCGGGCGCTGGGAAATGCCGGGCGCTGGGAAATGCCGGGCGCTGGGAAATGCCGGGCGCTGGGAAATGCCGGGCGCTGGGAAATGCCAGGCGCTGGGAAATGTCAGGCTCTGCTTTCCCAGCCCCAGTGGGTCAGAGCATCAGGGGAAGCAAAACTTCACCAGACCAAGCAATTACTCAGGATTTTTATCTTTCGAAACTAAAACCAGAACCTATAAATAACCAGGATCTCTGTCTTAATAGCTGCATTTCAGCGTATTTTTAATTATCATTTTATGAATGGGTGCATTAGAGTATATTTAAATACTGACTTAGCCGTGCTGTTAATGAGGCAGGATCGTTATAGGCCAGGGCTGGCCATATATTACGTTGGTATATGCTTCGACATCACATTTAAAAATTAGCTATTTCAAGCGTAAAATTATAATTGGTTTGTCTAATAAAAGGATAAATAAATATCTATTTAACTTCATTACTGTCAAAGGCAGGAGGCTTTTCTCCATTGTCTCCTTAGGGTTTTATGGCAGAAAAGCTAATTAGCTGTAATTGGGTGGATCCGAGGCGAATGAGGCGGGCGCAGAAGTGGTGCTGGCTGGGAACGGGGTGTCGGTGCCTTTCCCGGGCTGGTGCCCTGGTCTCTGCGGGGACAGCAGCCCCACCGACCCCACAGACAGGACCTGTGTGCATGTGGATAAATTTCCTTTGCATGTGTTATTTGACGTGAGGAGAGAGAGAAGCAGACCCGACATCCATAGCAGATCAACAAGCTGCCAACAAAATCTTTCCCTTTTTTTTATTAGAAAAAAAGGTGAAAGATGGAATGTTAATAATTGCACAGCCACCCCCTAACGATGAACGCGGGACTGGGGGGAGCTCACCTGTGCGGGGGGGGCAGGAGTAGGGAAAACGTTGTCTGGGTTTAGCTTATCAGTTCTGCTTGTTGAGCGCGTCCCAGGGTTGGAAGAAACGCCAACAGACAGCGTGGAAAATTAATTTTTAATGCCTTTTATTAGCGCTTAAGCCATTCGGAGAGGATGAAATAATCCCTGTTCAGGTGGAGTGGCAAAGGTCTTGGAGGGCTGCTGGGAAGCTGAGTCACTGCAGCGGCCAGAGTTACCCCCAGACACCTTCCCCGTCCTCCGCAGGGGCTGAGAACCTCAGGATCCCATACACCCTGAGGTCCCGCGGCATCCTCCTGAACAGCCGTTCAAAACAGGCAGAATATTTTCCTCCTGAAAAAAAAAAATATGTCAAGGCACAGGGTGGGGGGGGTTTCAAAGGGGAGCGGGGCGAGCAGCGGTGGGCAGGCTGCGGCTGTTAAAAGTGGGTTCGCTTGCCTGGGGCTGGAGCTGGCTGATCACAGTGATGCAACCTGGCTTTACGCTCATCGCAGCATCCTCGTTAGTGCGGTGGGTACCAGCCAGGGCGGGGCTCTGCAGGGGACAGCCGTGCCCCGCTCTGGGGACAGAGCCAGCAGCCATGGCCAGGCAGGCAGAGCATCCCTCGCAAATGTACCAGCCTCCCCTGCCCGGGCTGAGACTCTCTGCCTATGCCGCCTGCCCGAGGCTGAGCTTCCATAGGAGATTTTCAGCCAAAATAGTCCAGCCATTCCCCAGGGTGAGCAGGAAACTTTTTTTTTTTCTCCATGTTAAAAGTTGTCATCTCAGTTCAGCGAAGAATTAATATGCCTCATGCTTGAGGGCTGCAGACTGCCCTGGCAGAAGGCTGCTCTGGTGTCAGAGGTGTGATCCTGCGGGCAGGCGTAATTAAAACCAGTATCATGACATGCGCTCACAAAAGGGCTGAGTTAGACCTGTACAAATGACCCCTTTTGTTCTTGTAATGTATTCTTTTCTGCCATCTACTTGCCTTTCCATGCATGCATTAAGCACTAGCAATATATTTTCTGCCCACTTTTGATGAATTTTATCTCTGTGCATGCATATGTATGTATACATCTTACAGACACACGCAGGCATATCTCTAGATACTGTACACATGTGGGTGTTACACACTTGCCCTGAAGCAGGAGAGGATCCGGCTGCACCAGCTCGGTGCCCACCCAGGCTGACATCCCTGGGGTGATGCTCTGCGCCGGCTCCTGGCCGACTTGTCCCCATGTCCCTGGGGGCTGCCTTAGGGTGAGAGCAATGTGTGAGGCCCCCCGCAAAGCTGCCCACCCTCCCAGCATCTCCCCCTGCATCCCTACCCCTGAGCTGCCCACCTTCCCAGCATCTCCTGCATCCCCACCCGAGCTGTCCACCCTCCCAACATCTCTGGCATCCCCACCCCTGAGCTACCCACCTTCCCAGAATCTCCTGCATTCCCCTAAGCTGCCCACCTTCCCAGCATCTCCCCCTGCATCCCCACCTCTGAGCTGCCCACCTTCCCAGCATCTCCCCCTGCATCCCGACCTCCGAACTGCCCACCTTCCCAGCATCTCCTCCTGCACCCCCACCTCTGAGCTGCCCACCTTCCCAGCTTCTCCTCAGCTCAGACGTGCAGCCTGGGATGCCAGAGGAGGCAGAGGTCTCTCTCCAGGAGGAAGGAAGCTCTGGAGAGCCTCTTCACATGATGAATTTTAACGTTTCTTTCCACATCCAGCCCAAGCACAAATCCCTTCAAAGCACCAGCCCAGCGCAGCAGAACTAATTTGAAATGTCACCGAGGTCAAGCCCGGCTTCCCCAGCCATTAACCTGCCTCTCAAGCTCCACACTTCATATTTATTTACATAGTCACATATTTATTTAAGCCTCAGATCCCAGATATAGGCAGGGACAGGGGTCTGTGGGGAGAGGCAGCTCTCTGCTTGCAAGGTCCCAAGCTGCAGGGGCAGCTCTTCCGAGGGCTCTGTGTCCAGAGTGTGATAGGGAGGATGAGGAGTGGGATCTTTGCAGAATTCATTGCTCCACCCTTGCTTTTCCAGCTCTGCTTTACTTCAGTTTGCCCCATCCAGAAGCAGAAAGCACAGTTTTTCCTTTCCAGACAGATCTTTCACAGGCATAAATAAATCAGTGTAAATTTACTCTAGTCAACGATGCTGATTTACAGGAGCCTTGAGCCCCCCTGTATTTTCCAGCCTTTGCTTCTGCTCCCTGATAGATGACAAAGTGCAGGGACAGGGGGAATGTTTCTGCAGGTGCATTTGTGCTGAAGTTTGGTCCTTTCCCTGTTTTGTGTCCTGCCTCTCACCACCCGGGTGGACCATGAGACCTGGAGAACATCTGGACCAAACTCCACCAGACTCCACCTCAGCTCAGTTCCTGCCCCAAGCACTGTCCGTGGCATTACTGCAGATATAACCATAATCCTTTATTCCCTGCCCCTCCAAGCGTGCATGCCAGCCTCCTACATCCTTCAGCTCCCCAGGGATACAGGCTGTGCTTCTCCCCAGGGATATGGGCCATGCTGCACCCTTGGACCAGCCGCACTGCACAGATGGATGCTGCCTGATCCGCACTGCACGAGGAACCCCAGGCACCGCCGGTCTGTGCACCCCAGAGTGAGTTGTTCCACGGGAGAAGAACCTCATGAGAGCACCAGTATCTTTCCACTGGGATGCACCAATTAGGAGATAAAGACTTCATGCTGAGACGCGGCTGGGATCAGCTGGGACTGTTTATGTATGAGTGGGTGCAGAGTGGGGCTCTGGGAAAAGGGAGTCCCAGAGAGATGCTGAGGCTGCTGGAGAAGAGGGGAGCTGGGGCTGGGCAGGGTGGAGCATCCCTGACCCCGAGGGGCTGTGCGGGGGGAGCACTGGGGCTGTTTCCCCTCACCCTGCCCATCAGGTGCTGTGCTACGATGGGAAGGAAGGTGGGATTTTCATCCTTTATTTCCCATGTGGTCCCGTGTCCTTGGCCTCCCTGGGACCCCAGGGTTTGGGCAGGTGGGGAGAATGCTTCCCCAGAGGGACTGTCTCCCCATCTTCCTTCCTGCTGGGCAGAGCTTGTGTGTGTTGTGAAAGGCAGCCTGACCTTTCTTTTTCTTTTTTTTTTTTTTAATTTCTGTTCTCGTTGCTCGCTTGCATGTTTAATTCAAGGCTGGGAAGCTGGCTAGCCTGTGGTTTTAAAAAAAAATATTTTTTAAAGCTCTGGCAGGGAATTAAAGGAGTTTGTAGTAACTTGAAATTAGCAGGATGGTCTGAGACAGATGTTGTGAAGGAGGGGAGAGGAACTCACTTGCTGTGTCTCCTCTCTGCTGTTGTTTCAAAGACACTAATTTGATGCTTTTTTCTTAAAAGCAAGCACCTCTAAGTTAGGATAATGAAAACCCTTTGCTCTCTTATGATATTCCAGCACCTCCTTCTCTCCTTGCTTTCTTCCTCCTCCAACGGGCCCCGCTCCTGACCCACCGGAACCAGGGGGGGCACAGTGCCAGCTCCCCCAGCTCCCCTGCTGTGCCCCAACATGTTTGCTGTCCTCCCTGGGTGTTCTGGGTGACACGACACCCTTGCAGTCAGCTCTGTCACCAGCCAAGCTTTACACAGTGGCTTTGCTTTTGCTCATGGGCAGGAGGTGCAACTGCCAGGGGAGGTTTGTTTCTTGGCTGAGTCAGTAACAGCAGCATGTGTAGGGGATGAAAGGGGAAAAAAGCAGTGCAAAGCAGGGCAGCTCTCCTCTTTCCAGGCTGATCCCTCGGCTGCAGTCAGAGGGAGGATGGGTGGAAGGATCCTCACCAGGGGTGCAGATGCTCTGTCTTCTGCAGCAGCAGTTTTGGGAGGTTCGTGCCCAGGGGGATGCGCTGGCTGCACAGAGCATCCTCCCTCCGCAGGCTCCATCAGTTCACCTTTCGGGGTGCCTGTAATCATAACCCGGCTCCGGAGGAGCACAGAGCTGGAGAGAGGAGGGAGGTGGGAGGCTCCTAACGAGGTTAACCTGCTGCTGCTCCTCTTATAGGAGCTGGTGGAGAGGAGCCTGGAGCGGCTGTGGCAGCGGGGAGAGGGATATCAAACCCTGCCAGAACAAAAGGCAAGACAAAAGGTTTTGAGGAAAAAAAGCTTCTTGTCAGCAAAGCTGTCAGTGGGCGAGATTAAAGAGCACCTGCCACGCTCCCCGAAGGTTGTGTTACCGCTGTTGGAGGGAGGCAGGAGCTGGAAATAGCCTCGCTCACCGGCCACGTGCTGGGGCTGCGGCAGTGATGCTCTGCCCGTGCCCTCCCTGCGAACCCAGCTGTGCCTCTGTGCAAACCAGGTCTGCGCTCCCCCTGTCCTGCTCTGTCACACAGGGCTCGTGTAGCAGGCACAGCTGCCCGTGTATGTCAGTGTCCACAGACTTTTTACCCATCACTTTGTAACATCAGATTCTCCGACGCATCCAGCAAGGTCATGCCTTAGAGATCATCCACCAGCTGCGTGCAAATTCAGCCTGACATCATCATCATCATCATCCTCATCAGGACAGCACGGTGCAGGTTGCTAACACTGGGTGTTACTGGGTAAACAGGTGCTGGAGGGGACCCAGGTCACCGGCGGGAAGTGTGCAGGAACTAATCCGAAAAGGCATGTGGCTGTCACCGCTCAGGTGTTGGCAGAAGTTAATGAGAGTCTCGGTGCCTGATCTCTTGCAATCAATTCTGCTTCCTATTGCTCTGCAAGAGGTGAATACCCATGCTGCTGTGATGTTGTTAGCTCTGGGTGATGTGCCCGCGTTCAGCTTTGATGCCGAAGGAAAATGCTGGATAACGCCGCTGTGCTGCTCCAGGCGCGGCTGGGGGAGCCGGATTATCCTCCTGATGGCCCAGCTCAAAGGGCAGGCTTCTGTTCGAGGCACAAGCACATAAAAATCTATTTCCTCTCTTTCCACCAAATCAAATCACCCCTTGGTTAGGAGGAAACGTGCCAAGCAGCCAGGGAAGATGGATGTGGGGAGGAGTGGGTGAGGCAGGGGGACGCGGGGAGCTGACGGCGTGTTTACTTCACAGAGCAGAGCTGGCAGGTTTCTCCTCTGCGTGCAGGCTCGTTCAGAGCCCTGATGCACAAGAGGGACCCCTGGACCCACGCATGGCAGCGCTGCCCTGGCCCATGGAGGCTGCGCGGGGTGCGTACCCGATGCCCAGCAGGATGCTCCTGCCCGGATACAGGGGTGCTGGGGCAGTTGGGCAGGAGGGACCTTTTCTGGGGACACTAAAGCCTCTAGAAATCTTNTTCACAGAGCAGAGCTGGCAGGTTTCTCCTCTGCGTGCAGGCTCGTTCAGAGCCCTGATGCACAAGAGGGACCCCTGGACCCACGCATGGCAGCGCTGCCCTGGCCCATGGAGGCTGCACGGGGTGCGTACCTGATGCCCAGCAGGATGCTCCTGGATACAGGGGTGCTATGGTGGGTGGGCAGGAGGGACCTTTTCTGGGGACACTAAAGCCTCTGGAAATCTTCCCTCATGGAGGCAGCAGCAGGACAAGGAAAGGTATATGCCTCAGTTTGCTCTTTGATTGTTTTCCTTCCCTAAAACTCTGGGATGGGTTTCATTGCTTAGCATCAGTTGCTGCTTTGCCAGCCCTGGGACAGGACCCGCAGGTGCTAGGATAGGGGGCTGAACGTGTGTCACCTTTGGTTCCCATTGCCTGCTCTCAAAGGCGGACCCAGTGAGTTAAATTTCTGCAAGTTTACGTAAAGCCATGGAGGGGTCATTGTACTCCCCTTGCTGCTCGATGGTGTGGGCAGAGCCAGGAGCAGGGTGAGGGGACAGCAAGGCAGTGACACAGCACACCAAGGGACAAACGAGCCCAAGACAGCCGCCCAAGGGAGGGACAGGAGGATGCTCCTCACTGCGAGCTGTATGCAAATGCCGGGAGCGGAGGAGATGTGCAACATCTCACGGCTGCGGGCTCCCTCTGAAATGCAAATCCCGACACGGTGCTGACAGCAGCGCGGTGTCTGCAGTACACGACAGCCGTTCTGTACACAACCAGCACAGATTTGCTGCTGGTGACAGCTGCAGGTAACGCTCGTGTCTCTGATCTGCAGAGGGAGAAGCAGGAGCGGCTCCCGGAGCCCTGCGCTGCCCTATGGGGTGGTGAGGGGCTGCTGGGGGCAGGAGGAGCTGGCAGAGACCCTGGAGAGCTGGGGAGATGTGTCTATGGAAATCAGTCACTCTTTGGGGCCTGGCTGCCATGTAAAACTCGTGCTCTGAAAGAAGCTGCTTTGTTTTTCCCTTTGAAAAGTGAAATTCCTGCCTCTGGACACAGAGATCCCAAAGACAACAGGAGCACTGGCTCCTTTGTTCCCAAGGGGAACGAGCTGTTCTCCAGATAGCTTCCAAAGCAATGGTGATGGACAACCTCCATCCTTCCCAGGGGATCAGTGCGGGTTCTCACCTGCCCCTGTGCAGCTGGTGGCAGCAGCAAATATGTCCACAGGCAAGAAGCAAAGAGCATTTGCTGCCTGCCCTCCCTGGGGGGCTCTGGGTGGGGGGCAGGCTGTGTGGAGGGTGGGGGGACAGCAGCCTGGGATGGTTTTGCTGGAGCACAGGGTACACGGTGCTTGGATGGCACATTTCACTTCTGCAGGATTCAGCAAAGCCAAACTGTTAGCTTTGGGAATTTATGAGCCTTTTTTATGCCTTGGGGAGCCCAGGGCCAGCCTAACACAAGAGGAAGGGCCAGGGGATATAAATCACCGTGAGCTCCGCTGGCTCTGTTTTACCAGCAGAGAAACCAGCCCCTTGGCCTTACGCTTTTCCCACCGGCCACAAACGAGCAGCGTGTAGGTCCCCCAGAACCGAGGCTGCCCATACTGGGATAGAGCCTGGGGATTAGCGTGTGCAGAAAAATCTCTATGTATATATGAGAGAGAGAGAGATGTGTGCGCATTTATAGAAATGTTCCGCAGAAGCCAATACTTGATCCAGCACAACCTCCAAGTGTTAATCATAATAAATGGGAAAAGGAAATAATCGCTGCTAATAAAGGGGGAGGTGTTGCTGTGCTGGGGGGGGGTTGAGTGGCTGAGCCCCACGCTTGAGTCCCCCCTCTCTGCTTCCTCCCCAGCCCCAAGCTCCCCCGCGGCTGCTTTGGTAGCTCCTGGGGGAGGCTCCCGGTGCTGTTGGCACAGGGCTCGGCAGCGGGTGACCGAGAGGGCTCAAACACCTCGGTAATTACAGCAGCTCCCCAGAGACCATGCTCTCTTGAACTCCAGCCGTTACCCGATGGTTCGTAAAGAGTCTTTGGGGACTCAGCGAGGACCGTTCAGCCGTAATTGCCTTGGCTGCCTGCCACCGCCGCCCGCTGCTGGGTGCCAGGGGACCGCGTGGCATCGCTCCAGCTCAGGGACAGGGAAACATGCAGCCTTTGCTGCTCACCCCGTGCCAAGATGGGGAGGGAAATGTGGCCCCAGCTGAGCCCCAGCATGGCCGTGCCATGGGGAGAGGAGGACCTGAGGGGTCGTTTCATAACTCACACCTATTCCCTGCTAACGAAATGCAAAGAGTGGCTTTTATTATTTTCCGTTTTGCACCTATAAACCAGGCGTTGACAGAATTATTGGGCAGGGTGTGGGCAGCAGTCGGAGGCTGAGTAGGTGGCCCTGGGATGCTGGGCTGTCCTGCTCTGGGATGTTGGGATGTCCTGTCCCAGGATGCCAGGACGTCCTGTTCCATGATGCTGGGCTGTCCTGCCCTGTTCCCCTCCCAGTTATGGGAGTGTGGAGCAGAGGAGTGGTAAGAAAGTGTGCGTTGCTCTGCAATAGAGATGTATGATTTTATCACACATTACAGCATTTTGCCCTCGCAGATTGTCATCAGCCAGGCTGTTAAAATTCCCTTGAAAAATGAGGGATCCATGGAAAATCACTGATTATAGGATAGGAAAGGTAATCTGGCTGCGTGTGATTGATCGCTTTGATGCTGCAAACGCCAGCGAGAGCTGCAGAGAGCCCTGTGCAGAATGAACCATACGGACAGCAGCACTGACATGTGGCAATGGGGCATTCAGAGGCAGCAGCAGGACAGACAGAGCCCTCGGCATGTTTGTCTTTGGAGCACAAATCCTGCAGTGAGCTCCGCCAGTTGCTGCATCCCACTCTGCTGAGCTGCTGAGGGTGTCCTCAGTCCTTCTGCTTGGGAAACGGATGGGGACAGGGAGGCTTTGGCCACCTGTGCCACAGGTCACTGATGTTCAAGCACCAGGAGACATGCATTGGTCCTGTCCCTTCCCCAGGGCTATATTTTGGGGGGGCAAGAGCAGGGGATGGGAGGGCAGGAGCCACAGGGATTGCGATGCTCTTACCTGGCTGTTACATTGCATCCCTCACTGCCATCAAGAAGGGGCAGCAACAAAACAGCCAAACGAAACAGCATGAAAGGAAAAGCAGACCTCTCAGAGATGTTAACATAAGTCGGGAATAAGAGGCACTTGTGGAAATTCAGCGTGCTGTTTCACATATTTGACCACACCAATTCTTAACAAAAGAAAACCCAGGCTCATTACATAGAAACATCAAACCAGCCAAGATAATTATCTCTAATTAGTGCTAATTTAAAAGTGAGGTCTGTTCTATAGCTGAATTGTTGCATATTTCATTAGTTCATTAGATGCTGAGCAGACAGCGCAGATAAGAGAATCAGTTCACTGGGCTGATATAAATTTCATCCCTGCTCCAGCAGGAGCAGCTCGGGCGTCCGTCTTCACAGCACCGTTTGTGTGCTGGGACATACCGTCCAAACCAGCCCAGGGACTCAGGGGTTCATCCTCTGGGGAAAGGTCACTGAATATTATATTAACTCAGCAGAAATAAAAAAAAAGGAGAGAGTAACAAGCAATTCATGAGTCAATGTTATTATCTCGCTGTCTCTGCAAATATCAATCAATTAATCTTGGGTCTCTTCCAGTGCCTGGATGGGAAAGAAAGAGGAAGGTGTGTGGAGGAGCGCATCTCCCACGGGATTGTGTCTGGAGGGGCCAGTGGGTCCCCTTCCTCTTCGGTTCCCCTCCCTGGGGCAGGGCTTGGCAGCCACTCCTGTCCCTGTGGAAACAACCAGCTGGTTTGGGAAATGTTGGATTTCCAGCCCTCCACTCGGGCTCGCTGCAGAGCTGGATGCCGTGGGGCTTGCAGGCAGCCCGCAGGGACAGCTCAGGCGACACATGCAATGACACCGAAAAAGGGCCACGGAACAATGGAGATTTCCAACTCAGTAGAGCTGTGCCTCATGCAGGTCAGTGACATTGTCTTTTGTGATAAGCATAAATGCCAGCTCTTCCCTGAAGAGCAGCTGGAGGAGACGGGGCCGTGATGCTGGTGTGTTGCACATCTCCCTCTGCCAGCTGCTGGTGCAGAAGCCCCGGATTGACTCTCACAGTCCTGCTGCAATCCTGCCTGGCCCAGGGAGGCTGTGACTTCTGAGATGAAGAGCAAAAATTGGTGCTTAAGTGATGGTGTGTGAGCAGGAATAAAGCATTTGACTTTCAGATGTGCTTACAGATTGCAGGAAATTTTCCTTCTAAACTTTTTGCTTGCAAACTGTACTGGGATGCTTGTGAGACAGGAAAATGCCCCTTCTCTTCACACTGAAGGGTTTCAGTCAAATTAAACTGACTTTATGGAGCTTTCAGCTGCATCTGCTAGCAGAACGAGGGCCCTGCTCAATGCAAGGGATTGTTAAGCCAAAGGCAAGGGAACCTTTAGTCCTCGAGAAATTACTGAGCAGGAATACAGCAACTGCAGAAAGTTACTGCAGGTGTTTGGAGCTGTAGTTAGTCTCTGAGAAAGAGAGGAAAGCTTTGAGTTCTTTGAAGGAGCACACTTTGGAGCTGTAAAGCATTTCAGAAGAGTAAATTGAGTGGGGAGGACATATGCAGAGGAAGAAATGCTGCTGCAAGGTGCGGTTACAGGCAGCAGGTTTGGGGAAGGTGGAGAGGAGAGGGTGGGGAAACCCCCCCTGGTACTGGGAGCGGAGGGACCAGTGACTGAGAGCAGCGATGGGAGGGCACGGTGACAACTCGATGTTGGGGGAAGGCTCATTGAATCATCCAAAAATGCCATTTGTTGGCACATTCCAGGAGTCGGACCCAAACCCCAGCCTTGACTCGCTGTGAGGTTCCTGGTGCCAAAATCCTGCTTATTTTTGGAGGTGCTGCTGGAGAGGCTGGACGTGGCTGAGTATAGTTGAGACTGGAAACAGGCAATGGCAAATGTGTCACTGGAAACAGCACCCAAAGAGACTGGGTATAGCACCCAGAAGAATCAAGTAGTTAATGGTTGCTGTTACAGACAGACAAGAATTGTGGGGATTTAAGGAACAGTAATTTAACTTATCGATTAATCAGAAAGCCTCCCACTCTCACTGATGCTGACTGTATGAAGCAGGCATCTCTTTCCTGACCGGTCCCTGCTCCCCTCACTGCTAGCTGGTGCAAAGAGCAGGAATTTGGGGAGCAGGAGCTCAGAGAAACGTAAATGTGGCTGATGCTCTGCCCTGCCCAAAGACCCCAGGGCTCGTTGTCTCCCCGCTGCTGTTCCTCACCCAGATGCTCCTGCTCCCCTGGGGTGGGGGACGGGCCCCCTCTGTGCCCCCCGTTATCCCTCACTCCATCAGCTGTCACCAGAAGTAATGTTTAGCTTTCATGCTCAATATTCTTGATGCAAGTCGAACATCAAACCCTCAGCAGGGTGCCTGAGAAAATCTAAGCGCCAATATCAGAGGAATCTGTTTCTACAAAGCAAAAGAAATCAACAAAGGCTGTGTTTGGGGATTTATTTTTTTTCATCTTGGACCATACATACAAATAATAAGTTTAGACTTGTTTTTTTATTATTCTCACCCTTCCTGATATCAATCTCTCCTTTTCATTATAATAAATATTGACTTGTGCTGCTAGAAAACGACTTCCCCTATCTGCTGCTTATCTTTCCGCAGGCTCGGCAGTGGGGATGTGGACGGGATTCATCGTCCCGGGAACACCCGCTCTGCTGCATCCCCAGCAGCACAGGAGGACCACAGAGCTGGGAGATTTTGGAGACCTTAAGCCATGTGTTGGGTTCATCTGCAGGGAGCTGGGCTGCTGGATCCCGGCTGTGGTCCCTGTATCTGGAGGGAGGGTTAAAACAGTCCCCCCAGGTCTCGCTGCTTTCCTCCATTCTCCTGCCCAAGGCGGGACAAACACCTTTCTGAACTGCTGAGGATGGTTTTCTTGTCGGTGACCATTTTCCTACTGCAGGGCAGTGGCCTCATTCCTTCAGCGTGTCTGTACACCGGCACTGCTCTGTGCCACGTTCATTAGCTTCCACGTGGAATTTGTTTTGCACCAGCAGAAATGCACTCAGGTTAGTTTAAGAAGTGAAATAAAAATAGCTCCTTTCCCAGATGAGCTCCCTGGTTATACAGGATGGATCAGCAAAACCTGGAGCAGAGAGAGGATAGTGCCTGGGGTTTTGGAGCCAGCCCTCCCGGGAGCATCCTATGAGCGGGGAAGGGGGGGATGTCGGGGTCCAGCTTTCTGCCCCGGGAAAGCCCTGCTGGGCTGGCACGATGCTGGTGCAGAAAACGTGATTCCAGCCCCACCAACTCCTGCGCTGGCTTTGCTGGAGGCTGGGGAGGGGGCAGAGCAAAGAGGGGGGTGGCACTCCAAAGCTTTCCAGCCTTTGCTTGGCATGAGAAAAGCATTTGCCCCCATATCTCAGTGTTTCCAGCCTTAACCGTGAGCACAGCCAACATCATTTCCATGAGATATCAGCCAGATCTACATGAATAACATAGAACAATGCCTTCCTCAAATCCAGGGAGTCCTTCTTAGAACCAGAGCCTGGGTTCAAACCGCAGGCAATCTCTGCTGGGGAAAACACCATCTCCTGCCTTTGCCCCTGGGCACTCTCAGGCTACACCTGAGCCTGGGGGCCAGGGCGAGGGAGGGAAAACAATCCTGCTGCATTTGAAAAGGGGTGATTTTTATCAGCAAGCTTCTTTTATTTATCAGCTTTGTTAAAATGCCATCTCCCAGAGTTGTAGGGTCATGAGTCAACTTCAGCTCTCAATTAACTACAAAATACAGGTTTCTCCCTGTTGGGGCTGAGAAGTTAGCCACAGTGAGGAGAACCCAACAATGTTTTCTACTTCCCCGGCCCCTGTTTGGAGGAGGCTGGCTCTGGAGACCTTGCAGCTGATGGTACAAAGTCAGGCAATTGGGTTTTTTTTTTCCCAAGAAAGCTTTTGGCTGCTGTTCTGGGAGGTTTGTGCTTGCTCCTGTGGTACCCAAATGTGGGCATCGCCCTGTCTGACTTTAGTTGGAGGAGTTTTTCCCCCTGAAAGGAACCCTCTGCCCTACAGGCACCCCAGGGGGAGGCAGCCCGTCCCGTCCTGGGCCCCCAGCCCAGCCCCTCGGCCTCCCGGCCAGCGCGGGAGCAGGATTTGTAAGCTGTTGACACGGACATCCTGCGTAGGCGATGGAGGCTGTTCTATCGGGGAGCAGACACCTCCAGCAGACGCTTTCGCTAACAGATTTATTATTGCTGGTGAGGAAAACGAAACCATGTGGAGCCGGCGTGCGGAGCCCAGGAAAGCAGCTTGCCACTTGGAGGCAGACGGGAATTTCCTGAAAGGTGAATATGGCAGAGCATTAAAAGACAAATAAATAAAAAAGCCTTCCATTATTCCTCTGTCACAGCTGTGCTGCAACTTGCCCCAAAGCCCGGATAATACAGGAGCCTAAGAGCTGCCATAAAGGGCGAGAGCAGAGCTCCGCTTGGTCCCAGCGCCGATCCCCCCGATGCCGCTGCAGATGCTGCAGGAAAGGCTCCCAGTGTCCCGTAAAGAACACGGAGGGGTGACCTGCACGGATGAGCTATTTCCACCCAGGGAGACAGAGGACCCGAGGCAGGAAAGTTTATCTCCACTCTATTTTCCTCCTGTTTGCCTCCCTGGCAGCAATATGAGTGTTCCTGGAGAATCCACAGCACAACTGTTCATAAGCACCGGTAAGGTTTTATATCTCTGAAGTGTTCTTGCCTGGATGCCGCAGAGAAGCAGGATCTCACCTCAGCTCACCTCCGTGCAGCGAAACAGGGGCCAAGACCCCCAACAGGTCCCCAGCCAAGGGACCCCCTGTCCCACCAAGCCCCTGGGACCCCGGCACAGCCACGGCCAGGAGGTGGGCATGCCCCGCGCCCAGCTCTGAGCCTTGCAAACAGCCGCTGGCTTGGCAAGGAGATGAGCTGCCTGATGCATTCCCCCCCCATAGCGACGGTGTTTTTCCTGCACATACTTCTCCTCCTGACCATCCCTGCTCCCGCTGCCTCCTCCCTGCTGCCACATTGAGCCCAGATGTCTCCTTTAAAGGGGAACTGCAAAGTTTTGTTTAAAATAACGCTATTTAAAAAAAAAAAAGAAAAAAGCAACCCTTCCAAGATCCCCAGCAATTAATCAACTCTACGTGCAGGCTCCAAACTTGCAAACGCATTTGAAAACAAACTACTTGAAGCTCAGCTTCCTCCACACTCACCTGCCAAGCTCCAAGTTAGATTCCCAGGTATTCCCGGCCAGGAGCTGGTTGTGCTTCGGCAGAGAGCTGGGCGTCAGGCCCCATGTCCCAGCCCCGGCATGGCTCCAGGGAGATGCAGAGGGAGGATTGCAGGGGGGGCTAGCCTGGTCCTGCATTCCTTCCACACTGAGCTTTAGATGCTTGATTGAGAAAACGGGGAGAGCTGGGTGTGGGGAATGGCAGGACCAGAGCCCTGTTTGCAAATTCCCGCTGTGCTTGGCTGCAGGGTGGATTTTTGTTACAAACTGTGAGAATTGTGTCTTTTTCCCTAATGTATCCCTGAGCCTGAAGAGAGGTGACCTGAAGGCAGGAGGGGGGTCAGCCAGATGGTCTTCGGTCACCAGGCAGCTCCCAATTCTGCTCATGTCCCCCCGTTACTCTGATGGCTCCCACCAAGCAGCCCTGCTCTGCCAAGGGATGCCTCTGCCTTCTGTGTGCTCCCTAAAACCACCCTGCACATGCTGTGACCATGGGAGCCAGCGGGGAGCTGCGGCCACCCCCAGCACCCAGGTCCCGCAGGACTGACCCACATCCTCATAGGCAATAGGCGCTTTGCTCCTCATCCTCATCCCCAGGGACGAAGGCTTGGGCTCGCCAGCTGCAGCCCCATCTCAGCCTGGGACGACTCCTCAAGCCCCGAATCTCTAAACAACCCCCCTCCTCCCCTGACCCCCTCCCCGCCCCCCCCCTAAGTTTTAATTTATCAGGAGCATTATTAAAACAGCCATTTCTCAGCTGTCTAACGTTTCAAACCCCTGCTCTCATTCATCTGATAAATATTTACAGAGCTTGACATTGTCTTCAGCTCGTTCCCTTCTGCACCAAACAATCCCAAACACTCTCTTCCCTTCTCCCGTGGCTCACGGAGTGGGGCTGCCCTCCCCAGCATGGCCAGACCCACGGGGACCCCTCTGCTGAGACCTGAGGATGGGGGGAATTGCCCATCCCTCCTTTGGACTCGCCCCATCTCATCCCTGCTTCACTGCAGCCCAGCAAGTGCCTCAGCAGCACTGGGGAAGCTGGGATAAACTGGTGGGAGAGTTCTTGATCAAGTCTATTTTTGTCTACATAGAGAATTTCATGAGAAGTGAGTGCTCTTGGGGAGGCACATCGATTTTGGTGCCATTTGCAGCAGGTCAAGGACTCTGCGGTCGCCTCTGAATGGAGGGAGGGAGGCAGCGGCTCACAAATCAAAACCCTAATTCTTCTGATTTGGAAATAGATGTTCAACAGCATCCCATTCTGCCAGGCCTTACAGGAGATCTGATGTTGTTTCCAAAGAAAAAACAATCAATTTCAAGCTCTTGAATCTGTTGAGAAGCAGAATTGCCATCCCCTGCCAGTTTGATCATAACACAATAATTTCTTTCCACCTATTTTTTTGGATTAGAGAGGTGAAGTCTCTTCTGCTTCTGCTGCTTCTCAAAACATTTTCACGGGGCCGCCTCACTGGTGGGAAGAGCTGATCAGCTGCTCAAGGAGCCTGAAGTCCCCAACAAGGGGAACATCTCCTTCAAGCTGCACAATGGAGTCCTCAGGCAGGCTCACAATTCCCCCAAGAATTCTCCCAAAGCCATCAGCTTGTTTGAGGAGGAAGACTCATTGTTCAGCAAGGGGATTTTCAGGTTTTTGGTGTTTTTGGAGAAGGAGGAAGAGGAGGAGGAGGAGGAAGAGGAAGAGAAGGAAAAAGAGGAGGAGGAGAGCCCACCTTCTTTGACCCTCTCTTTTCCTGCATGCATTCACCCAAACATCAGTGAAGATCTGCAGCAGCAGAGGTTGTGATGGCTGGTGCATGGGCATTTATGTGAGATTTATTTTTTTTTTTAAATGCCAGAGGGCTTTGGGAGTTTGTGTTTCAACGCCCAGCCCAAAGAGCTGCAATTCAAAGCCCTTGGGACGTGCCGGGGTCCTGCCTGTGGTGCTCCAAGAGTCTCCCAGCCCAGCACGGGACAGGACCCTTGCAGGACACTTTCCAGACCTGTGAATGGGAGGTTGGGCTGGATTTTTTTTTCCAGGCATTCATGCATGGTGAATTGTTAGCAGCAATCTTCAAATTCTCTGCCTCCCCTTACAGTAACTAAATAAATGCCACATGCGGGCAGATCCCCCCAGCCCGGCTGTGACGTGTGTGCTGGTTACGGATTATCCGGTGTGTCCGAGTCACCATGGGATGGGGAACGTCGAGGAAACTGGTGACGTTTCACCCGATTTCAGGAAATGTGTTCTGTTGTTAGAAAAGCAGAGAAAGCAGTTCCATTTTGGGGTCAGCCCTAGCTGCGCCATTCCCAGGGGAAAGGCTGGTGCGGGGTGCCCACAAGCCCCTCTGAGCTCCCCCAGTGTGGAATCAGTTTTGGCTCTTTGTGCACCCCCACCACTCCCCATTGCAGGTTCCACTGCCTTTCATCCCACACACAATTTTTCTGGTTCAATTAAAAAAATCCATCCCATCCGTTCCTCCCACACCACCACCCGCCCAGTCTTCTCCCCACCGGCTGCAGGACCTGGCGCCCAGCTGGCTGGGGGGACCCCAACCGCAGGGAGGGGGGGCTCATCCGGGGCTGGTGGAGGGAAAACTAAAAATGAAACATATCTGTGACCGGGAACAGAGTTCTGACCTTACAATATTGGGATTAGAGGAGTTTCCCATCAGACATGGGGGTGCTCAGTGGAGCAGCACAGACCCCCCGCTGCACAGCCCCCCCTGCACCAGGGCTGCCTGGCTTGCAGGGTTGGGGTCAGGTTTATTGCTGGTAGAGAAGCACAGCCCCACAGCAGACAGCACCCTGCAGGTGTCCCAGCCCAGGACCCACTGTCACCAAGTCTGTGAGAGCACCCTGGGGGAGCTGAAGCCCCTCCGCTGCCCTGACACCATCCCTCTCCCTCTACCCCCGGGACCCCCAGCACACCGAGCGCTCAGCCGTGATATGACACGGTGCTAAAAGGACATCTGCTGAAATGTGGCTTGGATGAGGAAGGTAAACCCATACATCAGTGTATCAGCAGCCTTTCCACCGCCTGGCAGGGTCAAAGCTTTGCCATGTGTTAGCATCGCTCCCCTCCTTCTGCCTGATACCTGGGGCTTTGCTCTGGTTCCCCTCTCATTTTCTGACAGGCGCAGGCTTTTCCCACCTTCATGGCTCCTTCTGCTGCCCAATGACTCATTGCTTCGGCAGGCGAGGGAGAAGCTGGAGAATTCATTCCTTGGGCATCACGTAAAATGTAAAACCCAGGCGGTTTCCCTGGCCAGCTCAGAGGAGCACACTGCGACGGGGGCCCCAGCCCCTACCAGCCTTCGCCCGGGGGGTTTGCACAAACCTGCCCCTCAGCTGCCCACCGTGGGCTCCATTCCCAGGCGCGATGTCCAGCACCGGCTCCTGTCATCCTCCAGCTGTAATTAGCCTCCAATCGCATCCATAACCCCCCCGGTTACACGTGCATCCCTGGCCCTGATCTCTCTCTGCTTGAGAGCCTTGCTTAGCCCTGTGATTGACACCCAACAAGACAACAGTGGAAACAAAGCCATCAGTTGACACGCAGAGTTTTTACCTGCAGATTGGTATTTGCGGGGCTAAAGTGATGTCTCATTACTCTGCTGCAGTGATCTTGTTAAACACCAATTTAAACCCTGATCACAACAGAGCGGAGCACAAGATTCCAGTCTGAGCAGCGATGTATCGCAGGAAAATCTGCCGCCTGCCCTGTAGTCCCTCACTGCAATGCCATGGAGAGAAATATGAAAAGATTTTATGTTTCCTCACCTACCCTCCATGGGCCAACACAGGCCCACGCATTAACCCCCAGGGCTTCCTCCAGCCTAAATTTAAACAGCTCAGGGTTTCCATCGCTCCCCTTAGGATGCTGCTCTGAAGTCTACAGAGTTGCTCTGCAATATGAAGTTTCCCTGGGAGTCAGCCTAAATACTTAATTTCTTCCCCCTTTGTCCTAATTAGAGCTAGCAAAATAATGAGAACATTATTTACAAATTATTCAAAGCTAAGATTTGCACACAAAAGTCCTGTGCGGATGGAGCAGGGTTGTGGGGAGCGTGTGTGTGCCGTGCACCATCTATACGGCATTAACAGCGGCGTATATTCATGCAAATTCCTGTGTTCATGATGTATATTCAGCTGTCCCTGTTCAAGCTCATTCCCTGAGGACCCTCCCAAACCATCCCATGCTTAAACCCTTCCAAGCCTTAGACAAACCCTGTCCGTTCCCCGGACCCTTGCACATCGCCTTGCACATGGGGTCCCCGCGGGGCTGACGCTCCAGGGAAGCATCCCTGCCGGCCGCGGGGCACGGGAGCTCCTTTCCCACACACAAAGCACAGGTCTTGTTTGGAGCTGCTCCATCCCAGCATGTGTCCGGAGCTATGTCCCTTCTGCCCAGACCCTGCCTGGGACCCCCCCCACACCGCTCAGCAGGATGCTGCCAGCGAAGGCAGCGCTGTCATGCTGCAGGGAGCAGCACGTCTGTCCAGAGGGTAATTTTGTCCCTGTTGCGGAAAAAATGCCTTCAGAAGGGGACCGCGCAGGATATGAAGGCATTGCAACCCTCCACGTGCTGCCCTGGAGTGGGGAGGGTCTGTGCAGACCAGCCGTAAGCCCCTCTTTCAAAGGCTTTATTACACACTTAGTCATAAAACCTTGCCTGGGGCTGACTTGGCAAACGAGACCCCGGCCCAGAAGCCAAACCTTTTTCATTTTTTAATAACATTTCATGAAAATCCATTTGGCCCTTTGTGACTCGGACAGGTGGGAAAACAATAGAGTTTTCTATTTCCAGCCTCTCTCGCCGGCACGCTGCGGCCGCTCGGCGTGTGCAGGGACCTCGGCACAGCCGCAGGCAGTGACATTCCTGTGCTGGCTCCAGTGACAAGGACCATTCTGGCACAGCCCCCTGGTATTAAGCAGGATGTAAGGAAGGCACACCGCATCCCGACCCCCGCGTTGGTCTGCTGGTAGGCTGGGGGTGGTTTGCCCCCACTGACAGCTCCATCCCCACGAGAGGGCCAGCAGCCCAGAGAAACCACGACAGGGGGGCAAGTGGCTCTCCTGGCACAGCGAAAGCCAAGCTGTTTGCTAGAGCACCCAGGCAACCAACTTTCTGCAACCAGCACTAGCCCTTCAACAAGCTTTTGTCCATTCCTCACCCCCATATCCCTTCCCAGCCATCCTCCCTTCCCTCCTACCCCAAATCCAGCCTCCAGCAGCTCCTGGACATGGGCAGGGTGCCCTGGACCCTGCTGCCCTCTGCCCCGCTTCTGCTCACGATGCATCACAGGGTGCAGATCCCTGAATCCACGGCCCCATCCTGGACCCTTCCCCGGGGCACTGAGCCCCTGCTCCCCCCACTGACTGGGTCACCCGAGGATCGGGCTGCCCCAGGGACTCAGCAGAGGGAGAGACCCGCAGCTGCCAGCAAGCTGACATGGAGTTCAAAGCCCTATTAGATGGGTCTCTTGGCACCAGGCTCTATTTTTACAGCTTGTACGCTAATGCTACCAAAGTTTAAACAATTGCACGGGACCTGCAGCTTTGAAGGGAAAGAACACGTCAGGTTCAGTGCAGCCATCACGCGCCGAGCCCTGCTCGGGGGGATTTCCCGAAAGCCCCAGCACATGAGCTCCCCACGGGGCAGCGCAGCATGGCAGGGTCCCTTCTGTCCTGGAGACAGCGGATGGGCATGACGTGGGGACCAGGGGACAGCCAGCGTGACCAGGCGGTGCACCAGCACGGAGGGAGGGACAGGGGAAAAGGGGATGCAGCAGGGGAACAGGAATGCAGCAGGGGAACAGGGATGCTGCAGCCGTGTGCACGGAGCTGCACATGTACGCCCAGGGCTGAGGGCGGGGGGTACAGGGGTGTCTGCATGCCCTGCACCCCAGGTTGTGTAGCACGCAAGAGGCTGCCTGGAGCATGTGAATGAGCAACCCCGTGCTGGAGGAGCTGGCGGGGACCCTGGAGAGGCAGAGGGGACAAGCCTCCATCACCACCCAGTGCCTGCGTCCCCTTCAGGGCTTACAAAATGCTGTTGCTCGAGCACCCCTCCTTTGAGGGCTCCAGGGGCAGTTTCATACCAGATCTGTGTTTGAAAGGTTGGAGTTATGAGTCTGTCAGCATTTCCATTACAGGCCCTGATTAATTTGGGGGGGGACAGGGTAGGGTTAGGAGTTGTCATTCCAGATGTGAATTTTTGTTTTAATTCCTCTAAAAAAAAAAAAAGGTTTAAATCCTTTAACTTAGTGTTTTCCCTTTCAAAGGAAAGAAAATATGTGCCGTCTGGGTCTGTTTTGTTTTTGCTCCAGAGCTCCAAATGCTGTTTGCCAGGTTCACAGCCGTAAGGGCTTTCCTTTGAACCGGGCTCGCTCTCTGTCCGTCTTTACAGGCTCACCCTGACCTCAGCCTGGCAATCCCAACTGGGGATCTGCCTGGAAATAGCCCCGGCGATGGGAAGTGTGATGTTGGAGCAGAGCAGCAAGTACCTTTTCCCAGAAAACACCCTGCAGCAGAATCCCATACCAACGACTCCAGGCTTTGCTGAGTCCCGGGGCAGCGACGGTGGGGTCAGGAGGCAGCGGTGGCAGAACTAAACAAACTAAAACTTTTTGCTCAGGGAATGTCAAAATGTGTCTGGTTCCCACCAATGCTTTAGCATTTCTGAAAAGCAAATTTCCAATATTAAAGATAACAACGGAAGCCAAAGCGATGGCGTTTCCCCCGCTGGGGAAATGCTGGTTCCCCTTTGGCACGCTCAGAGCATCCGCGGCTCTGGGTGCTCCCATCCCCTCACAAACCACCAGTTCCCTTGTGGAGGCCACTGGGCTCCATGTCTTGCTCACGCACCAGGTTCCTCACATTCATCCAGTCCTATATCAGAAGTATTGCTCTGCTCTCCCATTCGCCTCCCATCAGAGATCCAGGTGAACTCCTCTTTCTATCCCGCCCACTGTTCCTAAGCACAACAGATTGATTAACCGCTGTCCTGGGACTTTAGTGGGAGGGCTTGTGGGCTTTCATGATTTAATCCTTACAAGGACCCTAACGTTGGATGAAAGCAGTGCGCTGGAGAGGTGAGAAGATGTTTACTCTGACAATAAACCGAAGGCAGAGCTTTTCACACCCCCAGGAAAGGTGTCTGGACCCTGTGGCAGGGGGTTTGCTCCAAGCTGTTCCGTTCCCCACGGCTCTCGTGCACGTCCTATCCCACACCCAGCCACGTGCTGGAGCGTGACGCGGGGAAAGGATCCCAGCTGCCGTCCCTCCCCAGCGCCGCGGCTTTGAAAGATAATTAAGAGGTGGTGGACTCAGGATACAAGAAATGGGCACGGAGCTCTGCAAAGATAAAAACAAAAACACCAGGCTTTGCTGCAGCTGCTTGGTGAGACGCGGAGGGGGCTGTGCAATGGCGAATTTCCTTTTATTGCCATCTTTTCACTCAAAAAGCTGCCTGGCAGCTCTTCAGCTCTTTGCAGAGAGACTGTTGTTGCTACTGCCGCTGCTGTTGTTGCTGCCAGGAAAAGATTTTGCAAATAGTCTCCCCATTAAAGCCGACTTGGTATCAGACTTGGTATCAGCATTTTTCAGCGAGGGCTCGTGCGGGGGCTGAAGGAGCCAGGCGTCAGGCGTCGAGTGCCTGCATCTGTGCCGCACAGAGCGGCATTGTCAGGGCTGTCCAGGATGACAGGGACGGTGGGGGGCTGGCAGGGACGGCGGGGGCTGGCAGGGATGACGGGGGGCTGGCAGGGATGCAGGGGGCTGGCAGGGATGCTGGAGAGCTCACAGGGATGCTGGGGGGTTGGCAGGCGAATCCAGTGCTTTTGCTGGGGTGCCTTTTGCTGTGGCTCCTTTGTAAAGGTCCCAGTGGGGGGGATTTTTTCGATCACTACTTAAGCAACGACTGAGCTCTGATTTCCAGAGCTTCTCTGTAATCGAGCTTATTTTCTTCACGCCCCAAGTCTCTAAGCACGAGCTCTTCCTTCCTCCTGCAGCCTTCGGCAGAGGTGATGCTGCAGACAGGGTTCATCCCAGGTCAGGCTCCCGGGGCTGCCCCAGACAGGGTTCATCCCAGGACTGCACCAGACAAATTTACCTCTCCAGGAGCTGTCAGGAGGGAGGCGGGGGAATTCCTTCCCTGCCGGCAGAGTCTCGGATCCCAGTGCTGCCAACCAGCCCCGGCTCTGCCTCCGCTTTAACCTGCCTCTGCACCAGGGGGGGGAGAGGGGTCTGTAGGCAAGTCAGAGCTGGAAAATCAAGGCATCCCAAGAGAGAGAAACCAGCCAGAGACAGTGGTGTCCAGGACTAGAAAGGAAGAGAAAAGAGTCATGGACGGCACATGCAGAGCTGGATGTGCTGGATGGGGGACCGGCTGAGCATCACCAGGGTGGCCGGGCTTGGCAGCCGAGGGCTTTTCCTGCCCCATCTCCGACTGACTGTGGGGTGGGAGCAGCAGGGATGCATCAGATAAAACAGAGTGCCCCGCTGCCCTGCATAATGCTTTGCCTAACGCAATTAAAATTATTTTTTAAACTGTAAAGAAAACAGCTGGAGGGGCCCAAAAACATCCCTAACTGTAGGGGCCAGTTTAAAAAACAGCTACAAAAACACATTTATGTAGTGGCACTAATAGGTGTGCAATGATGTAGGTTTCTATCTGCATTCCTAAAACCTGCTGTAGAATAATACTGAGTCATGACCTCTGTGGTCGCATCCATCCCGCTGGTGTTTTTTGTGCCTGTGGGGACCTGTGGGGACCCTCCCTGTGCCCAGCACAGGCCCCAGGCCACCAGCCCTCCACATGCACTCCTGCTCAGCTCACAGTCATACAACCCATTGACTTTCTTCCCAAGGAAATTCACCCTTCTTTGTCAGGAGCAATAGATTAATTGCTAACATAAAGAAAAACTGCAGGAAAAACGCAGTTAAAGAATCAATGTACGATCAAGGGAAAGGAAATGTTTCCAGAGCTGGGTATCTCTGGCAGGGATCTGACCCTGCCTCGCAGCTCACAGGCTGTGCCTTTGCCTCTATTTACTGAAGGTCCCGGAGCATGGGGCTCAGGGAGGCCACGTCCAGCAGTGACAGCTGATGGGGACGCGGAGCTGCCAGGGACAGGGAGGAGGAGAGGAAGGCTCAGCCCATGCCCTCATGAGTGTGCCTGTGCCCATGGGCTGCTGTGCTGCAGGGGTGTCCCCCCACCTTGCTCTGGTTCCCAGTCCTGGTCCCCAGCCCTGGTCCCCGGTCCCCATTCCCCTGTCCCTGGTGCAGAGCACTCATCGGAGCTAGCCCACATGAAGATGCTCAGCAACCTGTACCCCGACGCTCCAGCTCTGCTCCGTTTCAAGTGTGAAATCTATTTACAGGGTGATTTTCACAGCTTTTTAAAAATAATTCCTTTAGTCTCTATTGTTTTGTACAATTTAGGAGTGTAACCATGGGAATGGAATGGCCCTGGTACCATCCCCCCTGAGTGCTGTGCCGTCCAGCCAATGCTGGCAGGATGTGGGTATAACTAACGCCACAATCAATACGTGCCTGGAAGAGAGAGGTGTAGCCAAGAAATGAGGATGGCTCCCACGATTAGCCCCGGGAGTGCAAGGAGGAGAACGCCATGAGGGCTGGGGCAAAGGATGCTCACTCCAGCAAAGGGTGCCATGAAAATTAATACCTGGGCTCTTTGTGGAATAGCAGGGATGTGAGCAGGGATGGGAGCAGGGATGAGAGCAAGGATGGGAGCAGGGATGGGAGCAAGGATGGGAGCAGGGATGAGAGCAGGGATGGGAGCAGGGATGGGAGCAGGGATGGAAGCACGGGTAAGAGCAGCCTCCTCACCTTTGGGCCAGCCACAAAGAAAAGTGGATGAAGATCAGACAGGACATGGAGGGTTGCCAGGGCTTCACTGTCCTCCAGTATCCCCCAGGACCGAGGCATGTGCTCAGACCCACAGGGGATTTTCTGAGAAGGCACTGGAAAACCCAGCGGGAAGGTGGCTGAAGCTCCCATGGTGTGGACCTGGGCACAGGCTTAGGCAGGTTTTACAGCCCTTTCCTCCAGGGACTGGAGCACCAAGGGGACAGACATTCTGTGCCCCCCTGCAGTGCCCAGTGTTCCCAGCAAGGCTCAATTTGCAGCTGGGGTCATTTGGGGAGGGAGGTGCTGGGGCAGGCAGGGCGAGGCATGGCCAGGCACAGTCCAGCAAGGCTTGGGGACAGCTCCAGCACACCAGAGCTGTTAATCCCGGCTTTACAGAGCTGAGCTTACACATCAAGGAGATAGAGCCCTAGAGAGAAAATGAAATTTCCAACTCCCACCACACTTTTTTTTTTTTCCCCCCACAGCTTTTGTGCATTTTCCCATCTTTCTCGCCTTTTCCCTGCTGTTCCTTCCCGCTTTCGCAGGCCAGGCCCCGGGTGTGGGGAGCAGATGGAGGTGGGAAGGGGTGAAGGGGAGGGGGCTTCTGTGTGCAGATGAAATTAGCCCTGGAAACACAGACAGCATGTGCACTCGCACGCCAGCCTGCAGTAAGTGGGTGTTTTTATGCTTCCCAAATGAGGCTGGGAAGTGGACAAATAATTGTTTCAGGGTTTAGTTTTAGTTAATCAATTTTTTTTTTCCCTGGCAAGTTCTCACAAAGTGGGAAGCTGGAGCAGCAGCCAGGTGAGAGGATGCCCAGCGAAGACCAGCACCGGCCCAGGATGGGAGAAACCCCACGGCAGCATCCTCTGCATGCACACACCTCCCGTTCTCCTTCCACCGCTGCCGTCCCCATGGGATGCATGGGACAGGGCAGGGCCCTCTGCCATCCTGCTCCACAATGCCCCAGGGATCACAGGGTGTCCTGGTGTGCGAAGGACCGTCCATCACCCCCACATCCCCGGGGATGCAGTGGTGGCTTCCCCAGAGATCCCCATGGGTCCAGGGGCAGCCCTCGGTGTCAGGCAGCCGCCCGCCACAGGCAGCACGGGATGAGGAGGCACCCGGCGAGGGAGAGAACATGGGTCATTTTTCAAAGTGATGAATGGGAGGAAAAGAAAGTGGAGAGGCGGACAAGGGGAAGAGAAGGGAACTGATTTCCAGATAAAGTCTTCAGGACACTTAAATAAACATCTCAGCCAGCGGAGCAAGGGGTGGGGGGCAGCGGGAGGGACGAGGGCGAGCTGGGCAGCGCTGGGAGCGTCTCAGCAGGACACTTCAAATAAACAGCATTTAAAACAACATGCCTGCTCTCCCTCCCAGGGGTTTTCCCTCTGAGATCCCCTCTCTGCAATTCCCACCCTGTCTCCAGCTTGGCCCGAAGCCTGCCAGCATTTCCAGTCCCATTTCACCCCCTAGCAAGGGGGGTCCTGGGCTGGGGGGAGCCTCACCATGGGGAAGAGCAACTGTGGGTCCCCAAGGCCTTCCTCCCAGGAAGAGGAGCGGAGGAGGCAGAGCCATCCCAGCCCAGCCCGCTGCCTGCTGCCTCTTCTTCTTCCTTTCAAGAACAAAAGAGCGAAGGGGGAGAGCAGAAATTGCCGAGCCATTAAAAACAAAAATGAAAACCCATCAATGAATTAATACAGCATTAAATGTTAATAATTAGGGGATCGTAAACATTTATGGGAACAGATTAAAGCCAAGTTCTGCTCCATTAAATCACTCACGTGGCCTCTGCCTTCCACCCACCTCAGGGGAGGAAGAGACAAAACGGGAGAGGAGGTGTGCTCTCCAAAGGCTCTCGCTCCCCGCCCACTGCATCTTCTGCCCTCAATGTGCTCGGTGCTCCGGGGGTCTCTGGCAGCTCCAGCTCTGCCAGCATCCCAGGGGACATCCCCACCAGCACCCCAGGGACATCCCTGCCAGCACCCCTGGGGACATCCCCACCAGCATCCCCAGGGACATCCCTGCCAGCACCCCTGGGGACATCCCCACCAGCATCCCACAGGGACATCCCCACTAGCATCCCCAGGGACATCCCTGCCAGCACCCCTGGGGACATCCCTGACAGCATCCCCAGGGACATCCTTACCAGCTCAGTCACTCCACGCCACGGCAGTGTTGGAGATGGCATGTTTGAGGGTCTGAGTGGTGATAATACCACGATTAATCATCTGCCCTGAGCCCCATGATCCTCTGTATTTATTTGTGTTGTTCAGGGAGGATTTGGCATCAGGCGGTATGAGGTGACGTGGTTAAACATGCCAAACGCAGGCAGAGCATCTCCCAGCCACCTCAGCTGTGGTTTCCCACCTGCTGTCTGCTGTGGCTCTGTGTTGGGGTTCACGAGCTCACCCTGAAAATCTGATTGAAATCCACAGCAATCCGACTGGAACACCTTGCACTGCAAAAGCAATGTCTTGCTTCTCTGCAGCAGTATTTATAAATCTTCTTTTTTCATGAGTTTAGCCAATAGCGGGGCAGTTAGTGACATTTCCAGAACTGGAACTGGGGGAAGCCCTGCCCAGTCCCTCCTCTCTGGTGGCTGCACTGTCCCCATCCCCACTGTGCAGTAGCCGGGGGACGAGCAGCGATGTCCCCCAGCCCAGCTGGCCCTGTCCCGGCAGCACCGGAAGGTTTATAGCAGCCTGAGATGAGCTGTCACACAGCACAAGGGACTGTTTTTTTTCTACCCCCACTGAGAATAAAAATGTTTTATTTTTATCATTTAAATCAATGTTTCTTGGGGAAAAAAGTTTCTATTTTTTTTCAGTGAAAATATTCTTACTTTTTTTTAACCAGTTTTTTTTTCAATGTCAAACTTTTTCAGAAAATAAAAGTTTTTAAGCACTGCCTTTCATTTACCTAAAAACACAATGAAATTTTTGTCAACAACAAAAAATCCTTTTTAGGTAAATAGTTTTTGTAAGCAGATCTTGGGTCTCTGCTTGGGCTACCTGGCCCGAGCTTCCTTCAGACCTAATTTACCTCCTCATCGCTTCTCCTACAAAAATAACCTTTTTTCTTCAAGCACGTGATGGGGTCACAGGAGAAACCTAAGGAATCCATCGGGCATCCCCACACTGATGGGAACACATTGAAGCCATTCCCTCTCATAGCAGTGCTGCCAGAGCCAGCACCTGGAAAGCACTGAGCGCATCTGCAACTCCGAGATGGTTTGGTGGGATCAGGGGAGCTCTGCCCAGACCCCTGCCTGTGGGTTTGCAGCTGGGGAAGGAGGAAGGTTCCCCTCACTGACACAGCTGGGAAATGTCCCGTGTGGGGGCACAAGTGGGAAGCCCCCTCCCAGCTGGGCGGGATGCGCAGGGAGTGGGCTGCCAGGATGCTGGAGGTGCACAGCTGGTGGCCGTGTGATGGGACCCCGCAGGGGATGGGAGCAGGTGGACAGCCCAGCCCTTGGCTTCATCTCTCGGGAGAAGCCCTGTCTGCAGCTCGCATCCCTCGCTCGGGGCAGCCCGGAACAACATGGGTCTGTGCAGCCCTGGACAGGCAGCAGGCAGCAGGCAGCAGGCAGCAGGCAGCAGGCAGGGATGTACATGGCCCCGCAGCCCATCCTGGTGGGACGGTGTTGTTGTTGGCCGCCCTGCGCTGCTCCAGCCATGCTGCGGGCTGGGGGTCCATGGTGGCAGGGGCCCTTTGCAATGGAAAGCTTCCTGGGGAGCCTTTGAGGGCAGCCCTTGTAGCAGATCTAATTATACAAACAATTTTGTTCTGCTTCTCCAAATAAACACAGCGAGGTCTGCGGGACGCGGCACGATGGGAAATTAGAAATGAGAACGCTTGCTAATGGGCTCCTTAGCTGCAGGGGTAAACAGATGATTTGAAAAGGCCCCGGCCGCTCCTCCGACAGATCTACACGCTCCTCTCTCCTCTTCCCTCCCCACCTTCGCCCTTTCCCCCCCCCCCCCCGTCGCACCCAATATTAACAAAGCTTGCAATTTAATCAAATCCCTGAACTGTGAAAGGAGACTTCTGTAGATTCGATTTCAAGGTTTTTCCCTGTTAAGATTTGCATTGAGAAAATTAGATTAAAATCCTGCATGTAAAGGAAAAGGGTGGGGGGAACCGGGCGTGGAGGGGAACGGAGGGAAGAGGAGATGGGGCGAAGAGGGGCTCCAAAGCCAGCTGCCAGCAGGCTGAGTCAAGAGAGGACTGGCTACAGAGTTAGACAGGGGGACCCAAAGACCAGGGCAGGGCTGAGACCCCCCACAGCACCCCCACCACCCACCTGAGAGCTGCTCCGGATTGGTCCCACGAGCCTTTTCCTCCACGCCTCTTGCATGGTTTTTTTCAGGCTGGGGATGGGTGACACCAGGATGTCCCCACTCACATCAGGCGAGTCCCTTTGGTGTGTACCTGTGTCCCTGCACAGCGTGATGCTCTCATCAGCAGCTGCTGCTGGGACTCTAGTCGAGCTCTCCGGCATCCTGGGACCCACCAGCGCTACGGGATCCCCGTGCTGGGATGTTGTGGCTGAGCTGGGGTCTCCCCCGGTGATCCCAGCTCGCGCGGGTTGTCCGCAGCCCTCCCATCGCGTACACACACAAATGGGGTCTATCAACGCCCCGTCACCGCAGGAAACCTGATTCGAGCCAGAGTCCCTCGATGGCAGCTTGGCAGGAGCGCGCTGTTGGCCAGGACTTTGTTTTCATTACTACTCCGTGTAATGTATAATTGTATTGCAACTGAAGAGCTAATTGCAGTTGCTGTCCCACTCTGCGCCTGCCCGCTGCCCGTCCCGGTCCCCGACAGGATGCCGGGGGACTCGTCGCATGCCGGGCTGTGGGATGGAGCATCACAGCTGTGGCAGGGCTGGGGTCTCTCCAGGCTCTCCTGACCGCTGGAGTTGGATGCACGCTGGGATCTGGGGGTCACGCAGCCCTTGAGCTGCTGAGGGAGCCTCTGAGATGAGAAATTATCCTGTTTGATTCAGAGTTTTTCTCAGTCAGCTACGCCAGTTCTGCACTTTCTGCATTCGGTTTGGTCACACTGAGATCTTTACATCAAACTTCCTTTTTTCCAGATTAAGAACATGCCTTGGACATTGTCATGCCCTGGTATGGCAGGGGACAGTCCCGCAGCTATGGGGACAGCCCTGAAGCTCCAGGTATGCGCTCGGGGCCGGGGTCCCTCCTCTCATCCCCCATGGCCAGGAGTGGGCTGAAGGGAAGCAGAGTTTGGGGACGGCTGGCACTTTCCCTCCTCCCTCATCCCCGGGGCAGTGAGCAATGCCCAGGAGGATGGATTCTGGTCCCAACAGCTGTCCTGCAGCAAAGCACCCCCCCGAAAACAGCCAGGAGAGGCAGGGAGCTTTCTGATTGTATGTGCCAGCAAGACTCAGTGCATGAAAAAAAAAAAAGAAAAAAAGAGAGAAGGAAAGAGGAGCTGTTAAAGGAAACCCAATCCACCGACCATGCCCGGGCAGGCGGCTGGACCCGGCTGTGTTGGGCTATAGAATCCGGAGCTAAGTGGTTTCCTCTCCACCTCACTGGGGATCGGCTTTTATGTTCCGCTGAAAAGGTATCCTGCTCAAACAAGCGGAGACATAATGGGGAGAGCATCCATTAAACAGAAGGAAACAAGGGCATGTTAAACATGAAATATTCATGGGGGCTCTTGCCAGCTTGTTAATGCTTTTGTGTTTGCAAAATACCTCTGGCTCCGAGCAGGGGTGGGAGGGATGTGCTGCAGGTCCAGGGACCCCGGCACCCTGGCACGGGGTGGGCAGGAGGAGACTGTGGTGGGGGAGGCTGGGGAAGGGACAAAGGCAGGCTGTGCCTGGTAGAAGGGGTTTGCTCACAAAAGTCTTGCTCAATATTGCAGAGATAACTACGGGCAGCTTCTGAGGGGTGCATCCCAGCCCTGTCATGGGGATGCCTGTGCCCAGCACTAGCCCCAGGCTCTGGGGGGCTCTGGGGGACTCTGGGGGGCTCGGGCACTGCCTCTGTTTCCACAGCATCTCAGGGACTGCAGCCTCCTGGGCTCAGCGAGTCCATGCATCCCTACAGCCCTGCCAGGAGAACAGCCCGACACAGAGGCTTTGGAGCATTTCTCCAGGTTCGTGTTACAGAGACCTCATTGCCTCCACAGAACTCACCCCCATATATTTACTGGGACGTTATGAGATAGCATCAATAATTAAAAATAAACTACAATTGTCAAAATGGGCGAGCAAAGTGCATCTGATGATGAATTACCCTGGCTACGCAGAACGCTGTTTGCTCTGCTGGTTGCTAAGCCGTGGATTTCATTAACTCACAACAGGTCTCCCAGTCATTTAGTGTAAATCAGGAAAGCTCATTGTATTATTCCCATTATTATTGCTGGTGGTGTTGGTTTGTAACCCAATCTGACGGGTGAGTGCCACTGGCAGGAGCTGCACTCCTCCATCGCTGTCTGCTGGGCACGTCCCCACCACGCCAGGCTGCCCACCCTCCTCTCACCCCGTTTTGGGGACTGTGTCTGGGGCTGGCCATGTCCCCAGTGTCCCCAGTGGCTGTGCCATGAGGAGGGGACCCGGTCGGGAGGCTCGCAGGACTGAAGGGGCTCTTCACACCCCAGTGAAGGGGAACCAAGAGGAGCGTTTTGCAGCGGAAAAAACCTGTATGTAATAGAGCCGTAAAAATGTTGTTCGTGCCTTTGTAAAAATCTCTCGCCTGAAGGAAGCGGCTGGGGAAGGAGGGGTTCTCACCGAGGAGCGAGGGGCTGGAGGCTCCCCCGGCTGCAGGCGAGGACTGGCACACAAAGAGATGGGGATTGTGCCTAGCACGGTGACAAATCCTTCCCAAGGGTGAACTTTTCAAACCTCGAGTCCTGGGGAAATGGGACTGAAGTGTAAAGGGGAAAATGTTGATGGAGATCAGGTTTATGCTGTGCAAATACATTCTTGCACCGCTATTTGGGAAATGCAATCACAGCTCTGGCCAAGAAGGAATTAGCAGCAGGTTCAAAGGCAGCTCGATCTGGATATTTTCTCAGAAATTGTCTGTTTCTGTAACGCCTGCCAGACTTACTCAGCGGCTTTTCCCTTCCAGCTAGCGGGCACTCATCGGAACCCAATGCCATGCACCAGAAGCATATCACAGGCTCTTGTCAGTGTTTGTTCTGCCAAAAGCCAACTGGAATAAAACCCAGAGTGATGGGAACAGCCCACGGGCTCCTGAGGGGCTGTGAGCATCCCCTCTGCCAGTGAGGATGGCCGGGCAGTGCTGCGGCCCCAGCTGGCTGCAGGTCCCACAGAGACCCCAACTCCATCCCTGAGCATCCCCAGCAGAGCTGGGGCTCTTCAGGAAGCCCAGCCTCTACCCCATCCTGTGAGCTTGGCCTTGCCTTCAGACTCCACCGCTAAGAGTGCCTGACACGTAGTTCTGGGCTATTAATCCGCCTCCCTGCTGCAAACCTCCCAGTACTTTGTTTTCTGAAGGGGAAGTGAGTTGATTATTTCAAATTGATGTTCAGGGTCATCAGCCGAGCTCCTTCCCCCAGACAGTGATTCCAGCCAGCTCCCCACTCGCACCATGATCTCAGACCCCATCAGCGCACGGGCTCCTGTTCAGAGCTCTAGCACCACTGGGATGCTTCATCCCCACCCTCCACAGTCCTGTGCAGCTCCCCACGGTACAAATGAAGCTTGCTGGTACATTTATTTTAAATTCCTCTTCCTTTTTGATTCCCAATTTCAGGTCAATGAACTCCAAGTAAATCAGCCAGAGGCGCCGAGCGGCCCCCAACCTGCAGCACAGCCCCACACCCGGCTCTGCTCCGCTGCTGCTCGCCTCCTCTTCTTGCACCAGTTTATCCCCAGGAAAAAGTGAGTTCAGCAACCTTGACTTGGCTGTGGGATTTGCCTCGGCTTTTCCTTACTCTTCATGGGAAAGAGAGGCAAATGAAACACTCTCTCCCCATGTTTTTAGGAGAATCATTTTTTTTCCATTTGATGTGGTCATGCTTTTCGCTCTCCCCTCTATTTTATTTTGTCCTTCAAATTATAACAATAATAACAAAATTCAGAAGGAACTTATGCTTGCAACAATATTCCAGTAGTGCCCAAAATACTTGCAATAAATCACCACACAGACACCTTTCCCCCCCTCGTTAGCTGCTTGGGAAGACCCAGGCTGAGGGCACTGATTGCAGGGGCAGAGTGCAGGGGGGGCTGGAGCTCCATGCACCCCAAAACCAGGACCAGCCCTGTCCAGGAGAGACCTGCATGTCCCCACGGTTCAGCAGTGCCAGTGAACAGTGCCAAGCCACCCCCAGTAGTAAGAGTCTTAGCAAAGTGAAAAAAATCTCCCCTTCAAACTCTCTGCCGGCTCCGGAGGGGAGCACCTGGGCTGGGATGCACCTTCGCAGGGGCTGCTCGAGCCAGAGGTGACCACACACTGTGGCCAGATGGGAATCTGCTCTAATTATCTCTGGCTCATTAACAAGAGGGCAAAGGCAGGGAAGTTTCTCCAGCAAACGGTGCTGCGTCGGGAGCTCACTGCAAGGCTTTGCCCCCCAGACATCCCTCGTCCTTCCCGAGCTGAGTCTCCCCGGGCACCCCCCAGCCCTGGGGCTCTCCTCTGGGACAGACGCATCCTCACAGCTCACCCCAGTCCCACCCCAGCTCCCCCACTTATTTACTGAGGGATTTATACTTCCTTCTTTCTTTTAATTCTTTTTTTCTTTGCTTCTGCTGGTATCAAGAGCCTAAAAATAGCCATGCCTCCCGTCCCAGCCGGTAATGTAAAACCAGGTTAACGGAGCTGCGCTGCAGAACAGCAGCCATCTCGTTTGCTCTGAAATCAAATTTATTAGAGCATTAGTCTCTTTCTCTGCCTTTCCCCCCTCGCTCCCCTCGTCACATTAAGCCTGGGATTTCACGCATCCGCGGCTGCCCTTTGCTCTGAGCAGGAGGCAGAGGGGCAACGTCGGGGTGATGGGGCTGCGGCCAGAGCGAGGGGTGGCCGCTGTCGGGGGCTCCACACCCCGAGTGACCCCCCAGCCTGCCCCAATGGGATCACTCACGGGGGCAGCTCAGCTCTTGGTAAGAGCAAAGCACCTTTTCTGCAGCCAGGCTGAGGGCTAAGGGCCACTGGGAATGTGCTGAGAGGATGCTCTGCCTCTAGGCACATCTTCAGATAATCTAACACAGCGTCATGAGGCCGGAGAAAGCCAGCACGAGGGGTTCGAAGGGAACAGGGAGCAGGAATGGGGAGGGGGTACGGCTGAAGGTTTTGTGGCAGAAGGCAGCTGGACTCTCCGACAGATGGAAAAGGCTGCGAAGGAAACTCGCGGTGTGCTCTGACCGCAGGTCGTTACAGACCAGTGGGATCCTTTATAAATAATGAACCAATATTGATTGCCTTTGCCAGTAAACACGGAGTGACCTTTATTAAAAATACACGAAAAACACACTTAGGGAAACTCGACGGCTTCTCGCTGCAGACAGATTTGCACAAAAAGCTGATTTGTCCCGGAAATGTGGGAAATGAGGCAGGCAAGGGGGGAGAGCTGCTGGCAGAGTGGGTACCACACCTCTCTGTCTGCTGCCCACTGCCCACTGCCCACTGCCTGCTCCTGCCCTGGACCATCACCCTGCAGAGACGCCCACCTGGGGACCCACCACCACCCCATCAGGTGCCCCAGGTCAGAGGATGCAGGGCTCTGTCCCCCAGGGAGATGTTGGTCCCCAACACAGTTGCTGGGAATGGGAGATAGGTCGTCAGAGGAGTGGGAAAGATGAGACATTAAATTCCACTCCAGGGCATGTCGCACAATAACCCACTCAGGCATTTCTGATTTAGGGGTTGGAAGCTGGCCCTTAGACTCTGCAGTTTGTCTTAAATTGCCCACTCAACGTCCAGCACCGCTGAACACCCAGAGCTGGACGCGGCGGCCAGGGCCAGGGAAGTGGCTCGAGGCACAGTGTTAATCTGGGAATTTGCCTCGGAGCTGCCCTCTGTTTGTCTGATCTCTTGGGGTTTTACAACAATTAATTATTTGCTGTACAATAGAAAGATCATTCCTCCTGGCCAAGGTTAAACATCCCAGTGCTGCAAAATAGCATTCATGTTAGTTCAAAATAAATCTCAATTATTCCCTAGGCAATGCCGCTGCTTCTGATTCTTCGTCCATAGAATAGAGAAACGGACAACAGCACAGCTTCAGGCACCGGCAGGGAGATGCAGAGCTCCTCAGCCCTCGGCCACCACCCGAGCCATGAATTACCCCTTGGGCCCTTCCTGCCAGCAAATTGCTCATCACCCCACGATGTTTTTTGCCAGCGAGCGACTCGGTCTGGAGCCATTCACCAAATCCTGGGGCTGGTAAGCTTTGCATGAGTGGCCCTCGAGCGTTGGGCATTGGGACAGTGCAGACGAGATGTGGATGCTGGAGCTGGGTGGATGCTGGGAAGATGCTGCAATGAAATAAACCTCTGAGGTCTGGAGGCTGTGCAAAGGAAAACAAGTGGAAATAACACCAGACACTCAGATCCCCAGACTTAAAAGCATCTGGTTCCCTTCCCGAAGGAGAGGGGGACCAGACGTGTTTGCTGTCTGCTAGACGGCGCATCTCGTTTGCTCTCTCACACGGTAATTGCCGGCGTATGCAAAGTGCCTGGGAGACATTTCTCTCTCTGAGAGCCATTTACACACAGCACTTCTCCACTTGGGAACATGCCCGCGTGGGCACAAGCACAGGCATCTCCACAGATAAAAGCACTCCCAGCAAAATGTGTGCTTCAAGAAGCACACTTGGGGTGATGTTGCGCAGAGGCAGGGAGAGCCCAAAGCCCACCCTGGTCCAGACGCCAGGAGCTCCCTGCAGTGCTGCCCAGCTCCGGGGGTCTCACCAGCCACACCAGGGACAGGGACCAGTCCCACCAGGGGCACAAACCAGCCACATGAGGGACACAGACCAGCCCTTCCACTGGGGCGTCTCTTGGGCACCCTGTGTCTGGACATGCTGGCTGCCCTGGGCACGAGCAGGAGAAATCCTCTCTGCATCCTCCTGATCTCAGCGAGGACCCACAGAGAGGGTGGGTTGTGCTGGGCAGGGGTCTGGGCTGCTCCAGAGGATGTACCATGCTAAAAAGCCAACATGGAGCAGGGCCAAGCGAACAAAGGTTTTATTAATTGGAGTGCATGTAGGTGAGTAGCATTAATCACTGAAGTCAAGGGAAGTACATTACTTACGACTTTTGAACAAATGCTCCTGGAGCAAATGTGTCTGGCTGCTAAATTGGTTTGGGACATTATTTTATTTACTTTTTCCCTCCACTGCTTTTGGAGAGGCAAGGCAAGGTGCTGAGCCTCCAGCACCCGCACTCTGTGCCTTACAGGCTCCTCATCTCACAGGATCCCACTTTCTGCTCTCATTCCCACATCCCTTATCATCCACTGGCTCCCAGGAAGAGATGCCAGAAGGAAGCCAGAGCCAGCCTGGTATCACGTTCCAGCCCTGTGGTCCTGTCAGCAGCAAAACCCATTGCTCAGCCTGTCAATAACTGTGCACAAGCTCCTGCGGCTGCGTCCCAGCCTGTCCATCCCTGCCGGGATCTCTCGTCCCTGCCCAGCCCTGCCTGCACGGGCAGCTCTGCCTGGAGTCAGCGCAGCGACCGGTGAGCTGCCTGCTCCCCGCGGTGGCTCGTGCCGTTGCCCTGGAGAAGCCGGTTACCTGCAGGGTGAGGATGCTATTGCACTAAATCCCAAAGGTCGGGCTTTGCTGCAGCGAGGCGCTGCCCCGAGGACAGCGGGATGCTCAGAGAGATGTTGGAAACACAGGTTTGGAGAGGGGCCGTGCTTCCAGCTCACAACCCAGGTAGCCTTCAGGTGGCTCCTTTTAATCCCATCACCAAAAAGGCACATTAGCTAATGGCCAGTGTTGACTCCAGGTCTAAACCAGAGTTTTTTCCTGATGAGGGTAAGAGGGCGGATGTTTCCAACCAGCCAGTCAGTGCCCTGGGACATCTTCCCTGGAGAAGCAGTGAGTGCACAAAATCCTCGAGTGGATCAAATATGAAATTTAATTAATTTATAAATAGAAACAGATGGCATGGCCGCCTCTGGGAGCAGAGCTCCACAGCTGATCCGGGCGTCCCCGGCCACTGCTCCTGCCCCAGGGCATCGCGGGTCCCAGCACCCGGCTCAGGATCGGGGCTGGGGAGTGGGCACCAGTCCCACAAACACACCTGCAGGTTTCCCTTGCTTTTTTTAAAATTCTTTTTTCTAAACAACAGAGAGAAGATATTTTTAAGGATTTGTGGAGTTTTTTCATATATAAAAATACAAAATGAATAGTAAAGAGGCAGAGGGTTTTAATGACCAATCATTCATTCAGTTTGCACTTGTTTTTCTGCCCAAAACACTGAGGAGGGGTGATCTTAATAAATATGTAACAAACCGACCAGTGGGTTCCCAGAGCAGCTCCGGTGTTTGGGAAGATGCGGGGCCGTGTTTGCCGCGTCACCTCCGTGACCTGCACTGCACCGGGACTGAGAAGGGACGAGGGAGGGACGATATTTGCATTTTGCAAAAATTTCCCAACTTCACAAGTTCAATTGTCTTCAACTTCCTGCAGCAGACTCTTGACAGAATGGCACTGATGGAAGAAAGAAAACAACCGTTTTCTCTAGAACCCTCAAAATGTTCCATTTTGGAGCAGCCGAAGCAGATTATAAAAGAAAACAGACTCTCCAATCACAGCCCGGGCAGGAAGGCTGGAAACAAGCGGATGCGAGCATGAAATGTGATGTGCAGTGGGATGAGCTAAACTCCCCATCTTGTTTTGGCCCATTATGGCATATTATTCATCAAAACACTTTGTTGAAATCAGCTAGCTCCGGGTTTTGTTAATTTTCTCTGTTTCAAAAAAAAAATAAAATATCAGACTTTGGGGAAAAAAGGTGCCAGAAATAGATACTTAACTAGCTGCAGCCAACTGGTCCTTGAGCTCAGCCCATCATCCCAGGTTATTATTTCACTTGCACCCCGTGACAATTTGGGAACGGTTTCTCTGAGCTGAGAGGGGAGCGAGGGGGGAGGCGGATAGCACGCTGCCCTGTTAAAGCCTTGGGGATATTTTCCTGGATGGCAAGGAGTAGCCAGGATTCGGTCCTTATCCCGTGGGGGGTGTTATTACAAGGTGCCGGGGTGAATTCTTTGCATGGACAGGGGACAATCTGTGTGTCCCACGGGAGCGGGGTCCCTCACCCTCCCCAAAGCTGCCAGAGAGAAATAAATGAGCAAACCCACGTGAGCAACCCCCAGGTGTCTGTGCACACAGGGGCAACTTTGGACCATCCTCAGGGCCAGGAAGGGGGCTCAGCAGTCCCCTAAAGCAGTTTTGTGGGTTTTACACCACAGAGGAGCAGGAAACAGTGAGGGATTGTAAATGGGGCCAATTAAACAAATCACCGAGATTATAAAGGACAGGACGAGCACATCTGGGGCAGCTCTGGACTTCAGAGGCCTTGTANAAGATTATAAAGGACGGGACGTGATGGTCTCGGGGCAGCTCTGGACTTCAGAGGCCTTGTACAACATAATGTCTTGCCCTTGTGTAAGTTCACACCCTTTAAGTAATATCATGAAACAAAAGCACCACCTTTGCAGTAATATTTTGAAATAAAAGCATCCCTGCTCTGCCGTCTCCGGTGTCTGGGTGTTCACTCTTCTCCACTTAGGCAGTGACTCCAGGACAGCAGGTTTCACGTTCCATCTTTTATTATTTATTTTATTTATGGAGAAGGTCATTAAGCTTTTGTGATGAACCACTAACGTCCCTCGTTAGCTCGCTAGCGCTTAATCACTCATCTCAAAGGGTTCAAAATTTTGGGGTTCTGCCGCATCACCCCTGGAAATTCGTTTTTGTCTCTTTGCACTCCCTCACCCAGCGATGCTCTGACCACGTCGCTGGGTGCCACCACAACAGAGAGAAGTATTTCTGGGCTTAGAACAGCAGGTTTGGTTACTTTTGCTCATGAGCTCATTGTGGACCCGTTCCAGTTGTGACCTGTGGGATGAACTTGGGCTTCCATGAAGGCCAGGGAGAGGAGGTGCCAGCCCTGAGCTCTGCAAACAAGACACCTGGAGAGGTGTGAGCGGAAAGGACCAGCTGGAATAGTGCAGGGAGAAGGACAAAGCAAAGGGTAAAAGTGCAGTGGGCAGGACACCACGGGAGCCATGTGGGCTCTCAGCCAGCCCCTCCAGATCTTGGCAGTGCCTTCATCCACCTNGGTGTCTGGGTGTTCACTCTTCTCCACTTAGGCAGTGACTCCAGGACAGCAGGTTTCACGTTCCATCTTTTATTATTTATTTTATTTATGGAGAAGGTCATTAAGCTTTTGTGATGAACCACTAACGTCCCTCGTTAGCTCGCTAGTGCTTAATCACTCAACTCATCTCAAAGGGTTCAAAAGTTTGGGGTTCTGACGCATCACCCCGGGAAATTAGTTTTTATCTCTTTGCACTCCCTCACCCAGGGATGCTCTGACCACGTCACTGGGTGCCACCACAACAGAGAGAAGTATTTCTGGGCTTAGAACAGCAGGTTTGGTTACTTTTGCTCATGAGCTCATTGTGGACCCGTTCCAGTTGTGACCTGTGGGATGAACTTGGGCTTCCATGAAGGCCAGGGAGAGGAGGTGCCAGCCCTGAGCTCTGCAAACAAGACACCTGGAGAGGTGTGAGCGGAAAGGACCAGCTGGAATAGTGCAGGGAGAAGGACAAAGCAAAGGGTAAAAGTGCAGTGGGCAGGACACCACGGGAGCCATGTGGGCTCTCAGCCAGCCCCTCCAGATCTTGGCAGTGCCTTCATCCACCTTTTCTGGAAACATATGTGTGCGTGCTGTGAGCGTGGGCAAGGCTGCGGCGGGGGCACGCGGCCAGCCTGCATCTCTTCTGTCATCTTCTCCCGCTCCCCTCGCAGCGCCGGGCAGCTCCCGAGGGCTCCTGGACGTGACGAACCGGCCAAAGCAGCGGCTGCGGGATGAAGCTGGCGATCTGGTTTCAATAAAATCAGCAGATTGTTTCATGGCTGGATGGGAAAGTTGTGAGGCTCCAGGATTTGCTCCTCCAGCAGCTGGATCCTGTTTGTCCATCGCCATCTCCCCGGACTGCAGCTCCCACCCCACCGCTCTGGAACAGGCTTCCTGGAGGGGCGGACGGTGCCCCACGCCTGCAGTGTTTACGAGACATTTGGACAATGGCTTTAATAAAATGCTTCAGCTTTTGGTCAGCCCTGAAGTGGTCAGGCAGCTGGACTAGATGGGCATTGTAGGTCCATTCCAACTGAAAATATTCTATTCTATTCTATTCTATTCTATTCTATTCTCCAGTTGCTGTGGTGACTGGAACACAGTACCGGCCACGGGACCCGTCACATCCAGAGCACCAGCCTCCTCTGGGGACACAAGACAAGAGTGTAAAGCAGAAAACAATAGTCTGGTCTGAGAACTGAATGCCTCTGCTGATCAGCAGCTTTCTGACTCTTTGGAAACACCGGCAGGTTGGATGGATGAGAGGGTTTCCAGGCTGAACTGGGCAGAGAGCCTCCAGCTCGTGAGGCATCACCCTCTCGGGGCATCCAGCTGGCAGATCCCCTGCCTGCGTCCGAGGAGGGTCCATCCCATGAGCCCAGCAGTTCCAAGGGATGGAAAGGGCTGGGCTCAGCAATGAACCCCACTGTCGGCTCTGAAAGGTGCAGCTTCCCTGAGCTCGGGGCATTTGGGGCGTGCAGGAGGCAGGGACGTGGGAGCAGCTCCTGTTTCATAGCCAGCAAAGCAGCTTTCTAGGTTACATTTAGCTTTTCTCTGTACCTTTAAATTCCAAAAGCAATGTGACTTCTAAGGAAATTCAAGACTTTAGAGCAGTAAACAGCTGTTTTCCCTCTTTCTATATAAAAGCAATTTTAAAAAACACTAAAAAATTTAACAACCTTATTTTTTTTCCCAAATTTTTTTGTGAAGCAGGGCCATTTCAGGGGTCTGTCAGGCGTACTCCATAACAACGTGACATATCCCGTAACAGCATCACCAATAACCATCTTGGCCCTCCTCCCCAGCTTGGCTTTATTGCAGTCCCTAAACGGGCCCGATAGGAATTTCTGCTCCGTATTTAAATGAACTTGCAGGCAGTAAAGGAGCATGTATAAAGAAAGGGGTGAGCATTATGTCAGTTTTGTGTATTGTAACCCCTTTACTTACAGCCCCTATATCTTCTCAATTCTGGCAGGGGCAGAAGCACTAACTCACTCACTCCCACTGTCTCCATCCCCAAAGTGTGCAGTTAATCCCGGCTCCGAGGCTGCAATATCAGCTTTCTGTTCTAGCCAGGACAGAAAAAAACCAGAGCAGGACAGACCAGCTGCGTTTAGCGCCCCATCAGCTAAATTTCAATGAAATCATTTTGATGAATTGTTTAGGAAGGGGGAAAAAAAAGCCCCATTAACTGTACATTTGCTGTTAATTAATAGTCTGCTTTTTTTCTCCTGCTCGGCACAGCACTTCCGCGCTCTTTCATGCTCGCTGCGAGCCCAGCATCTTTGACAGGCGCAGCAGCCGCGGGTGCGGGGGGTGATGCCGATGCACGAGGAGGGGTAAATGCTAACAGCTCCGTTCTGCTCCCCAAACCTCCTCGGGGCTGCTCCTGCTCCAGCCCAGCGCCATCCGAGGGCAGCACCCATGGGTGGCTGCGCGGGGTTGGCAGGGCAGGCGAGGCGTTCCTCAGCTCCTCGGTTTTATTATTTTTAATAAATTCTCTTTTCGTCTATTTATTTTCTGTACATATCTTGTAAATATCTCTGGAATGTTATTCGAGAGGAATGTTGGCCAATATCCCCGGATCACAGATGCCGGAGCGGCTGTGGGGGACGCGATGGGAGCAGGGCAGTCCCTGTGCCCCCCTCAGGGCGGTGGGTGCCCACAGACCCCAGCCAGGGCTTCAGACCAGCAGCCAACACACGCAGGAGGTGACAGCAATGAAGGAAGAGTCTCGGGAAATAATTTTCATTCATAACTACTATGTTGACATGCCCACAGGATGTTTCAAGGGCCCAAACACGGGTGAGAGGAGGGGGCAGCTGCAGACAGAGCATCTGCCTGGCCCCCACCAGCCCTTCCTGCAGCAGGGCAGGTCCCTGTCCTCGGCACTCAGTAGTGCAGGCCATGCTTGAGCAAAGAGCTTCATCGTCTCTTTTAGACCCACTGCCGTGCTCTCCCAGAATGTCCTTCCCCCACTGAGACCTTCCAGGACAAGCCACCCTGGGAAGAAAATGTAAAATACCTGAGTGCATCCCTTTTGGTGGTACCCGCTGTCTCAGAGGGTTTGACTCCTGGCAGATTGTTGCTTCTCAGCTCTGCCCACCCGTGACCTTGGCCCGGGACAGGAGGCTGCATGATGCAGGATGCAGGATGCGGGATGCCGGATGTGGGATGCGGGATGCAGGATGCAGGATGCGGGATGCAGGATGTGGGATGCCAGATATGGGATGCGGGATGCAGGATACAAGATGCAGGATGCAGGATGCTCAGAGGCAGCTGCCCAGCCCCGCACAGCCACAAAACCTGAGCGGTGCAGGAAAAAGCAAAAGCCAGGCTGGGGCCAGGGGCTGTGCTCGGCTCCAGGGACACATCTGGAGGTGACCGGCGCTCCCCGTGTTACATCCTCCAAAGCTTCAGCAAACGGAGAGGGAGGGAGCAGTGCGCAGGCAAGGGCAGGTGGAAGGCAGATCACTCACCTTCGGCTGTGACTTTCCGTTCTTTCAAGTGTTTGGGTTTCCTGCAAATAAGCTCTGGATTTCCTGGGGCTTTTTTATTCCTCTCAAACTACCGTGGCCTCCAGCTTGTGCTGGCAGATCCCTGTGCCTGCACAAAATACTGCCGCTGTCAGCCAGATCTCCACGGCTGTGCAGGGTGTGGGGCTAAAAGATTCCTTGGGGGATTTCTTGCCCTTAATTTTTGATGAGCATGCTCAGCATAGCATTTTCCCTGGGTACCCCAGGCCAACAGCCAGCTCTGGTCCCGGCACACAAGGTGCGATGCACCCCCTGCTTTTGGTGCCAGGCCAGGAGGTACCGGTGCAATGGGCTCCTGCAAACCCCGACTCCGTGTCCTGCTGAGCCACCACCTCAGCCCAGAGGAAGGAGCTCATCCGAATCTTTGCACCAAGCCAGAGCCGTTCACGGCCGTGCCACATGCTTAATTATCCGGACTAGAAAGAAGAGCCCCAGCAACATTTGGTCCAGATTAATGATGGTTTGTTTTGAAATGCAAATAGTTTTTAATCAGAGGGGGAAAGGTGGAAATAGACACTACTTAGTTTCTACATTTTAATTTTTTTTAATGAAGCCATGCATCTGTGTTTTTTTTTAATATATATTTCTTTTAATATGGAGAATAACTTTTGTGTGGGCTGAATTAGCTCCAAATGAAAGCAAACAAGGCATAATTAGAAACCGGTTCATTTTTTTTCCTTCAGTTTCTTTTCCCCTGTAACAGCAGCATTATAACAAGGTGTGCACCTGGGAGGGGAGGGGGGACCCAGCCCAGAGCATCCCCATCTGCAGGGGGCCGGGCTGCGAGCCTGGTGTGGCAGAGGACAGGGACATGCTGGGAAGCCCGTTTAAAGCAGGAGCTGGGCAAATGCCGGGATTCATCCCAGATACTCCCAGAGGAGCGGGATATGGCCCCTGTCCCCACTGCCAGCCTTGTCAACAGCTGTGTCACCAGGAGCCCCAGTCCCCCTGCCCAGATGGAAGGTGAGGGGCCAGTTTCCAAAGGCATCTCCACATGCGAATGTGGGAAGCTCCCATTTGGGAAGTGCATGAGTTTCTCATTTAATATGGTACCATGCTGCATTCTTTCTCTATAAAGAGACCTCATTTAACTTTAGGCATGTTTATACATCTAATTAAAAATTGGTCATATTTAATTGACTGCATATATCATTACTGCCGCCTCATTGCATCCACCAGCATGGTCTAGCAGCAGGAAACAGGCACAGAAATAGAAGGTCCCAGCCAGCTTCTCTCCACTTTGTCCCTGTTTTTTTAGCTCTCCCATGTCACCTCTTCCTCAGAGCCCCCACCACCCGGCTGCTGTGATGGCCACAGGGTGGGAAGCACTTCGCCGGGCGTTCGGTGCCTTCCCTCCAGCGCGACAGCACACACACCAAACACCTCCCTGGGCTGGTGGTTTCCAAACCCCCTGGGGCTGGGGAACAGAAAGCCACTTCCAAGGCAAGACAGAAGCTGAGAGCTCTCTCCTGCGTCCCTGCCACCATGCACCCTGCGCCACGCTGAGTGGATGCTGCAGCTGGGTTGGGGCCGTGGCAGCTGCCCACACTCCCCATCACCCCAGGCTTCATGTCCCACACACTCCTTGCTCCTGCAAGCCCCGCGGCGAGGAACACATGGGCTGCTCAGGGTGGGAGACTGTCCTGCTGCCGGAACACAGCGGGACAGAAGAGAGCATTGCTGGGGGACAGCCACCGCCCTGGCCATTGATGGAGAGCATGCGCACACCCATCTCTGTCTGCCCCACCGTCCTCATACCCCTGCACCGAGCGCCACAGCTGCCCTGGGTCGCTGCCCCGGCCGAGGGCGGACACTGCGGCAGCGATGGGGCACTGCTCGTCCTCCTCCACGTCACCCCTCTCCTGGGTAATTGAATCAAATTGTCAGCAAAGAGGGGATGATGATTCAGCTCCCACCAAGGGCTAGACTATTACCTAGCAGCTTAATAATGAAAACTGTCATCATTCCTGCAATAAGGAAAGATAAATAAGTTATTAAACGCGAGAGCCTGCCACCCTCCCCGGGCAGGGCACCACGCCAGAGGAATATTAACTTCTGGCCGCAGCCTATCTGTTCAGGGAACAGGGAGGGATACCCTGAGCGTGCAGGGAAAGAGCTCTTTCTCCTCCAGCCGGCTCTGAAAGGTCTTCTGCTGGCTCCGTGCTGCTGCTGGGTGCTCAGCAAACCAGAGCCACCGCTCCTGCTCCTCCCCAATGGCTGGGAGGTAAATAAGGTCCTGGAAAGGGACACAAGTGGGGCCAGCTGGGTGCAAGGAGGGCCCAGAGCAGGCTCTGAGGATGCACGTTGTTCTCCCAGGTCTGATGAGCTCTGGTCCAGAGCAATGGACGCATTAACCTGAGCTTCCCTGAGCAGCTTTGGTGGGACCCTATGCTGCAAGACAACCCAGGAGTGACCAATGCAGCATTGAGGGAGCTGCCACACAGGGAATGGTTCAACATCTGTGCTGGACCCTGCTCAGCTCAGCAGACAAACCCCTTCCCTCTCCCTGACAGCCCCTGCCCAGCTCAACTGGTCCAGGCTCAACTTTAGCACCTGGCAATGTGTTACAAAACGAAAGGCACGTCTGACATGGAGAGAAAAAGGTGAGAAACAGGAAAGAAAGGAGGCAAGAAGTGACCTTTCTTGCCCAGCTGTATTTTACTGGGAGGAAAGCCATGAGCTGCTGCACCAGCCACCGGGAGCGGGAGGGACGGAGCCCTGGTCCTGCTCCGGCTGCAGCTGCGCACTGTGGACCTGCTGGTGCCGCTCTGCAGAGCCAGCCGGAATAAATGACCTTCATAACACCTTCCCTCCAACGTTCCCCAACTTTCCCACTAATGAACAATGTGGTTGTCTAGGCAGTCCTATCGCTTTATCTAAAAATTGCTCCTTCCTTCCCTGCTGAACCATCAAAGCATCTTCCACTGAGAAGAATGCCTTCTCCTCTCCAGCCGCCTTCTAGGGGTCAGGCCCCCCCTTCCCAGACTTCACCCTCTCCCACTTCCCCAGCTCTGACCCCTTCTCCATTGCTGTTAACTCCTCTGGGATTAAAAAGGAAAACATTTTCTGATGTAGCACCTCTCTCTGGGTTACCTCAGCGCCGTTTTTAGCCTCGGCACAGCCCCTGGAACCATTTTTTTTAATCACGGTGTTTACATGCACCTTCTGCAGGCTGCTGAGTTGTCCCGACAAGCCTCCAAAATCAAAGGCTTGGAGCTGCCCCCGGGGCCGAGACCAAAGAGAAACCCTCACCTGGGTGCCCGCCCGCCGGGATGGCCCGGGAGGGGCTGCAGGAACACGCCTGGCACAGGCAGGTGGGCTCGGGGCCACGCACCCCGCGGCTGCGCCCGCCGTCCCACCCAGCCACCCACAGCGGGGCAGGTCCCGGCACGCCACGCTGCCTCCCCACCCCGCAGCCCCAGCCCGCAGACGCCAGCGGAGACCACAGGCGAGTTCCGTGCTGGGCCAGGAAAGAATCCATAAAGTTGGTGAACATCTTAAAAATTAAGCATTTAACGAGCCCCATCCTGAAGGCAAGGGCTCGGCTCCAGCTTGGCACCGGCCCCGCACCGTGCCCTTCCCATGCCGGCAGGCGGCTCTGCCCGGCTCCTCTGCTGGATCCAGAGCATCCTCTCGGTGCCTGCTCTGAGGGAGCAGGGCTGGGACAACGGAGCCAGTCCTGGGACACTGCCACCAGTTAGATGGCAAATGAAGGTGTGGAGACACCGGGGGGAAGTGAGGAAGATGTGACCCAAGTCCTTATGATCTGGATTATCTCACAAAGCCCCTGCTCTCTGACTCCCTTGACTCCCAGAAACATTTTACTCCCTAAATAACCATTTTCAGGTCCTGTGCTATCGATGGTTTACGTTCCTTCTCCCCATCGCTGTGAGGAGCGGTGGCTCTCTGGGTCAGGTCATTTGCCCTCAGGCTGAAGCCAAGGGCTTGTCGGTGCTGCAGAACCCTCGAGCTGTGTGTCCTCGCTGCCGCAGGGCCAGCGCGCAGCAGGGAACCTGCAGCAGCTCGGAGGGGACCCAAGAGCCCGGCTGACAGCAATTTGTCAAAGTGCTTCATACCTCCACGCTTTGCTTGCTATTAACAGCACAGCATCCCACAAGGGGACGGAAAAGACCTCGGATGTCCTTGGCCTTGCCGCAGAAGGGGACAGCCTCTCCCATCCTACAGAGTGGGGACTTCCCCCACGTGTCCCTCCCAGGCAAAGCTACCTGGGCGGTACCCCCACCTCAGCCTCCCCTCTTTCCCCATTGCTCTGCTTTTGGCATTCTGCACCCTGACACATCCTCTCACAGACATCTGGGTGCTGCACCCCACCGCTCGCCACTCCTGCCCCACTCCACGTGGGACCAGACCCCGGTCCCTGGGTGCCTGCTCTCCTGGAGACCCCTTTCCCACAGCCCTCTTCCTGCTGGCCAGCCTCCCGCTGCTCCCTGCCCTCTACGGCTCTCCTGCCGGCCATAAAAATATATGGAATATAGAACATTATTTTATTATGCACTATAAAGAAAAAAAAGAATCCTGGAACTCCAAGACACGTGCCAAACCTCAGCAGCACATGCAGGAATGCCTTTGTTCCAGCAGTTGCTGGATTGCCGGAGCATTTCCCAGAATAGTTTGAAGGCTTTTCAGGACAGGAACCTTGTTTTCTTGATTTGTTTATTTTTCCTGACATGGGGCAGGAGCAGCGGTTGGGGCTAGACTTGGTCTGTGATACCATCTGCCCTTTGCATACAGGAATAAGAGCCACCTCCCTCCTTCCCCAGGGCTGAGCCCCCCGTGCCCACCCAGCACCAGCAGCATAGAGCCCCTCGGCGCAACACAGCCCTGGGGTCTTCCCAGGGTTTCACTGAGGCGCTGGCTCCTGCGTGGCTGCTTCAGGAACTGCTGAGCAGGGAACCATCCGTGCTCCTTACCAGGGCTTGTGCTAGCCCCACAAATCACTGGGGGATGCCACCCCACACCAGCAACGATGCCCCAAGATGCCAGCCCCTCATCCTTACTTTTCTTCCCTCCTGGGCTGCTGAAACTTTGTTATAAAACCTGCAAACCAAGCTCCATAAACCTCCCGATTCATTCTGCAGATATTTCCTGCGCTGGGGCTTTCAGCAGCATCTGCTGGTTTGAAGTCCGCGTTTTATTCGTCCTGGGGGCACCATTACTTTCTGCTTTAGCAGTTTTGCCTGCTCTGTAGTCTCTGCCAGGCTCCAGCCACGGAAGAGAAAATTGGTGAAAGAATAATAATTATGATTGTTATAAATATATATTTCATGGCGGTGGCCCTTTGTGCACGTGTTCATCACTGATGAGGAGACCAGAGCGGGTGATGCTCAGCTCAGAACAGACTCCCAGAGGCAGATGCCGTGTCCTCCCCGAGCCCCATGGGCAGCTGCCCTTCTCCTCCTCTTCTTCCTCCTCCCCCTCCCGAGGCACCTGCCAGGGCCCCCCTGTCTCTTCTCCCCGGAGGGGATCTGGCGGGTCAGAGGGCTAAGAGGGGCTGGACATCCCAGAGGTGTGTGCCTTGGGGGTGTACCCTGGGCAGGATGGAGCCGCTTCCCAGCCTATCCATCCGTCAGGATGGCAGGAGTGGGGGGGAAAGAGAGAGCAGCTGAACTGGGGATACTGGGGAAAAAGATTTGTGAGGTGGGCAAGGGGTAAAAAGTTCATAATCACATCTTCTGGACTGTGCCTCAGTTTCCTGATGGATGTCTGTTCTCCTCCAGCTGAGTGGAAACACAAAGGATGATAATTTCATCTGTAAATGATTCACATTGGCAACAGCAGCTGATTTCTCCTCTTCTTAGGGAATTATCTGAACAGGGGTTTCGCAAGTGAGTGTAGAGGATTGTTCCCCTCCTCTTAGAAGGAAATTCTTTTCCCTTCTCTCACCAGCCGTGGATGACCGCCCTCTCTTCACCTCCTCAACTCCACAGCCCCTGCAGCTGAGGATGCTCAGGGTGGGTGTCCCGGCCCCGCGCTGCCACTCAACCTTCTCCGCTTTCATTTCCTGCTGCAGAGAGGTTCAGGTATTTCCTGCAGCCACTTCACATTTCCTTGAGGGTTTCTTCATTTCACCCTCAGTGGGATGGCCCGAAGGCAGGACAGTAGGAGTCGTGCAGGATGGGGTACATGGGAAGACTTTGTACTAATCAGCATTTCTTGCCTAATTTTTCCACTGGCCTTTCCACTCTGAGCAGCCCTCCCCTCCTCACAGATCAGACTAGATAATTATATCTGGTCCCTCCTGGTTTTGAAAATCAGTGAACGCAATTCCATCTGCAAGCAAGTCTAATATTACCGCTGTCAGATCTCCCCCTCCCCGGCTGCAGCCCCTGCCAGAGGCTGTCCGTGCTGCGGCAGCTGGGGCTCCATCGGAACACGCCGAGAAATGAGCCCGTGGTGGATACTCGCAGCTATAGATGGAAACTCCTCTCTGAGGCACTTGCTCTTCCGTAACTCATTTGCCGTAACTCCTCCAGAGGACCTGGCGCAGGTTACTGTGGTTTGCCTTTGCAGAGAAACCCCCCCACACACACATTTTACCCCAATCTCCTTCTGTGTCTCCAGTCCTGGCTATTGCAGCCTGGGAAGGTGAGAGAAAAAAGGCAAAAATATGTCTGGAGCTTGTACAAATGTAGCGCTAGCTGCAAAGTCCAGGATTTTTTTCCCCTTATCTTCTGTAAGATCGGCCATAACCTCTGCTGGGCACCTCCTCCCAGTTTGGCCAGAGGAGCCAGACCTTCTCTGTCCCCCTGTGGGGTCACCAGCTCCTTCCCCCTCCCGTGCTCTCTGGTGTGTGCACCCCAGAGAGGAGAGCCAGCTCTCTGCAAAGCCAGAGCATCCTGCTGTGGCCATCCCCGCGCCATGCTTGCCAGAAGAGCCTTCCCCAACACCCTGGTATCTGTCTGCAAATGTAAACAGACATTTCCATGGAAAACTCGCGGCTCAGCTCAAACAGCAGGTCAGGGATGTTTGCTGAGAGCCACGTTTCTGAGCCCAGAGAGGACCCGTGCAGCCCAAAGGGTCTCAGTTTCCCTTGTTTGCACACAAGGAAGCTGTTTCTCATGGTAATGTGTGCTTCAACAAACGTGAAATAAAATTCATTCTGCCCTTTCCCAGCTGCCGTCATCACCATTTCCCTCTGTTTATCCCATCATAACCGTTGCCTTGGCAACCGCAGCATGTCCTGGGTGGGGATGCTGGCTGCAGGTGGGGCGAGCCTGGCTCTGCGCCCCCCAAAGATCCCGCTTTCACAGGAGCGGCTTTGGTGGCACAGATGGGAGGGAAGGAGGGACACTGGGATACAAACGTGAGATGGGAACAAACCAACTTCTGCAGAGGATGCTCTGGGCAGCGGCAGCGCTGACCCCAGGCAGCACCCACAGGTGTGAGCTGGGGGGCTATCTGCCCTGGCACCTCTGCAGCCAGCTCAGCACAGCCCAGCTCCAGCTCCGGGAAGGAGCCAAACACAAAACCCAGCTGGGAAGGGAGGGTGTTTGGGCGCAGTTTGGTGACCTGGTCCTGGTGCGGGTTCATCTCTGCACCCACTCGTGCCTTCCTGCCCTGGTGTGGCCCGTCCTCTCTCTGTGCCCCCCCCCCCGGCCCCATCCAGGCCTGAGTTCATCCATTCAAAACCACAGTCAGGAGTCCACCTTCAGCGGGTTTCCCCCCCCCCTTTTTAACCCTGTATCGCCTTGATTTCAGAGCTCTCTTTACAAACGAGGCCGTCGCTCCCCGGTGAGTCCCCAAGCCCCCCCGCCCCGGCACAGCCTGCGGGGTCTCTCTCTCTTCCCCAACCCTCTTGTGTTGAATTGCAGAAGAGCCCCGTGCTCTGCAAATACCGGATTCCCCGCAGGACGGCCCGGCCCGGCACAGCCCGGCACGGATCCCGCGGTCTCCGCCTGCCCCCCCGCGGCAGCGCCCGGCACGCGCGCCCGCACCCACGGAGGGACCCCTGCACGGCGGGACCCTCGCTAGGACCCACGGAGGGACCCCCTCCCAGACCCACGTCAGGATCCCCGTCGGGACCCCCACCAGGAGCCGCACCGGGACCCCCAGCCGCCCCCCGCGGAGGACCGGTGCCCTCTGCCGCTGCAGCCCCCACGGGTACACCCCCCCCCTGCATTCACCCGCTCCCCGGGCGGGGCCGCGCAGGGCCGGGGGGGCAGCGCTCATTAGCACCTTGCGATGGGTTAATGACATTAACCCTGGGTGTGCCGCTGGCGCGCCCTGCCCGGGGGGGGTATGCTGGGGATGCCTCCCCGGTGCCGGGCAGAGCAGGGTGGGAGCGAGGGGGCGGACACCCCCCAGCTGGGGTAACACCCTTACTGGGAGGATAACTGGGCAGGAAAGCATCAGCAGGGATTTCTCCAGAATAAATCACGTCAAAACAATCTAGAATTTATTTTTATGGCAGAGCCGCAGCCTCATGACAGAGAGGAACAGGAGTGTCCTATATTTCATTTTTGGTGACTTCTGATGGTGTCTCTTGTGGCATGCTCATAAGCAAGGGAGAGAAAAACTGAAATTATTACAAACTGGGTGCTCCCCACCTGAAACCAGCACTGATGGAGAAGTGACCCCGGGCTCCTAGCAGGCTGTGAGGATGCACAGAGCAGGATTTCAAGAGGGCTGGCTCTGGGCTCATGCATTAATTAATGGCTTGATTGATAGAATGAGAGCCTGCCTGGTTATTTTGCATATGTGGTGGAGCAAGAAGGACGCAGGAATAGGGTTTGAATTTGAAATGATCTTGAGAAACAGGAGAAATGGTCCTGGGGGAAAAGTGAGGCACAACTCAACAGGAGTAGAGGGGAAGTTCTGTCCTTAGGAATGATCAAGGAACAGGAGGAGGACTGAACAGCAGGGCAGGCTCTAAGGATTGCCCTGGACATCAAGCTGAACATGTGTCCACCACAGCAGCCTGAGAGAAGAGCTCCAGCGTTGCCTGAGGTGCCCGGACAGCAGCAGCAGCATTTCTGGGACATGTGTAGCACAGGGTCTCCTCCAGTTTGCCCTGGAGACATGTCAGGAGGAGCAGTGTGGGGAACAGAAATTTGAGGAAGATGGGGAGAGGCCAGAGAAGAATGATGAGAAGGAAATGCTGAACTGCTGGGGGAGATTTGCTCAAGGGAGAAGGCTGGAGAGGGGACATAACCATCTCCAAAGACATCAGCTTCTGGGCTTATACCAACCTGACTCAGTTCAGGTCCTTTAACTTCAGCTGCTTGTGCCAATGTGGTGAGGTGGGTCCTGCCTGTGCTGAGAATGGGACCTGCTGGAGGCCTCTGGAGCCAGCCCCAGCCAAGCCTGGCCCTTCAAACCATCATCACCTCTCCCTGCCCCACACTCAGAGAAGCCTGAGGGCACCAGAGCCCCACTGCAATGCACCCAGGAAAGACACACAGCCTGGCCCAGCAGCTGAGGAGGGGTTTGAACACCCCAAGGGAGCCTTGTGCAATATCTCAGCTGGCACAGTCAGCAAACAAAGATTAAATAACCCAGTAAAGTTGCTTTGTCTCTTATCAAAGAGCTGCTGCTCTCCCCTCCGCTTGCAGTGACTCACGCTGCGCTCCAGCACTTTCCCCAGCCTCATCTGGGATGTATTACAGCCTTGGACCCGGCTCCGCTTCCTTACAGATGTGGATTCTCCTGGAATGTCGGCCTCCTCCTCCTCCAGTGTTTCAGCTTCTCAGGTGTCCCCCTCCCCAGCTAACAAAGCATCCCCCGTCCAGGGCTCCCCTTGGCTTGAGCCCAGCTCCCGGGACCGCCCAGTACCCTGTGCCCCAGTGCCAGCGCTGGCTCTGCTGATGGCTGCTGCCCGCCTGTGGGCATTGCGGTCCTTCCCTAGGGGGGAATCATCCCCTGTGGGGACAGAGGTGGTGGGAGCAGGCTAAGCACTCTGCCAGCCCCCCTGGAGGCTGCTCCTGCGAGGAGAGGGGCTGCGGCTGTGCCTGGCAGTGGGTGTTCGTCCTGTGAGCAGCACAGCTGGACTGGGAAGCCAAGCCATGCTGGGAAGGGCGAAGAGCAACCAGGAGACAGTATGGGATGTGACAAGTCTCTGGTATCACATCCCCATGAAAGGAGAGAGAATTTTTGCCACCAGGTGTGATGCTCAGGTACAGCAGAGGTGAGGGGCCACCTGCGGTCCCATCTGGAGGTGAGCAGGAAACTACCCCCCCTGCAGCAACCACCCCAACTACCCCCCCTGCAACAGGCACCCAAACTACCCCACCCCCTGCACCCACCACAGCCGTTTCTGCTTTGACAAAGCAGCCCAGCCATTTGGAACGAGGGTGCTCCCAAAGACCCCCTGTCTCAGAGCCAAGGAGGCCCATCCATGCCCGTTGCTGCCTGCTGGTCCCAGCTCTGCCAGCATGGCTTCGCCGCCGGTGTCAGAGCCATCCTCCTCTCCCGGGCCAGATTAATCCCGACCTGCAGAGGGGCGGGAGGCAGACATTCAAATTCAAGGTAGTGAGCAGAGATTCATCGAATCTTCATTAGAAGCTGCCAGCTGAGATTTTGGAGGGGGTGATGGCACACCCCTCTGTTTAGTGAGATGCAATTTAGCTGTCCAAGAAGCCCGTATGTCTTTCACCGCCTGGGACAGTGGTGACTCGAGGAGGCAGCGGAGCTAAATCAGATGCCAAATCCTGATTCCTCCGTGCATCCCCAGGGACTGACAACTAGAGTTACTCTCACCATCTGTCTTCCTGCGTACAGCCCCCGGAGAAGGTGCACGCTCCTTCAGCTAACAGTGGAGACAGCAAAAGGACAAATGCTTTCATTTCCAAGCGCGTGGGTTTTCTGTTCAGGTATTTCGGGAATGCACTGAATTAGGGGAATGTGGTTTGTTTATCTCCATAATGGGACGTAGCTGCCACGCTTTGCTGTGCTAACAGGTGTTGCACTGTGCCCAGGCTTTACTGCATGTCACAGACAGGTGAGACTGCTCTTTCAGGGACGTGTGTTTGTGCTTTGAGATTCTCAGAAGAAAAAAATGTTTAAAATAGTGTATTTATTGTTCCTCGTGCTTTCTCACTTGGAGACTGAATGGGCTGGCCGTAACCCTGGGACATATGATAAAAACATTTTCTTTCTCGGTAGGACACATGTTCATGGGAACGAGTCCGGTATTAATAAACCATCAGCTAGCAGCCAAGTTTGTTGTGTTAACTCAAAAGTAACAAGGACGTGGTGAATCACTGGGAGTCTGGGACACGGAGGTAGAAACTAGCTTGGAAAAATACTACATTAGGCCAAAACCTGGAACGGAATTATTTTTCTTTCTCTATGGTCGAAACTATTTAACAGTTTATATTCTTCACATTAGTTTTCCATTTCACACTTCCAAGAAAATGGGAGGGGAAACCCCAGGTACCGCAGAAACCCTCCTGGCCCAGGGGGGATGCAGGAGCTGGCAGAGGCTACGGAGCTTTCCAGGCTACAGGTGTCTGGGGACTTTGGGGAAATAGCTCGGTGGCGGGGTGACATCTGAGTCAGACAAGTTCTCATGGAGAAAGGGAGCTGTGGTGGGAAAAACTCTCCTGCCCAGCTTTGCATATTCATGTATGATGATGAACAGGCTAATCCAGCACCCCTCCCTGCACTCTGACAGCTCAATACCCATCTGCACTTTGAATTACCTTTTCCCTGCAAAGCCTGGTGCTCAGACCACCCACAGTCCTGCCAACAGCTCCCTCTTAGCCCCCTGCCCTTGCTGTCTCCCCTGGAGCTCCCTCCCTTTGCCCATCACTCTGGGTGCCCAATGCAGCTGGGAGCAAACCCCCAGCTCCAAACTCTCCTGTGCTTCGGGGGAGCTCGTCCCCAAATCCAGACATCTCAGCCTCAGCTTCTCTCTGCTTTTTTGTCTCCATGCAGTTGTGCCCCTGCCACACTCTTCCTCAGCTCTTCTTCCCAAGCTCACTTTCTGGCAGGTTCTCTTCATCCAACCATCCTGGAGCTCTCTTCCTTGTCACCTGCCGATGTGCAAGAGCATTTCTGTTTGCACAGGCACTCCAGGCAAGGTGGCATCTCATCTTCCTCCCATCCTCAGGAGCCTGCTGTCTTTGCTCTAGAAACCCTCTCTGGGAACCCCAGAGCAGTGGAGGTTAATCCTTATTTTTGGGGCTGGAAACCGAACCAGGAGAAGGAATATATAGGCCTTTCCAATGCCCCACTGGACCATCAACGTTTTATTCAGCGCTGATTTGCGAGTCTTTGCATTCGAGACAATACTGGAATGACTCTTGTTTCCAACAATGGTTAAACCAGGGCTTAGGGCAAACCTGGAGGAGGCTCCTCTGCTTCCCAGGCAGCTGGGCTCCCTCTGCCAGCCCAGAACAATGCTGCAAAGAACGAGCTGCTAAGTGACATATTCGCCTTCCTTTGTTTCCATCAGCTGAAATCCTTCTCTTCGCTAATTTCTGAGAGGTCCTTCTTGTGATTCTCTTCGCAGGACCATGTGAGCAGCATGATGCGGCAGGTTCCTCCTCGGCAGCCAAGCAGATAGACCTGCTGGATGAGAGGCCGAGCTGCAGCAACACCTGTCCTGCGACGCTGTGGGTCCCCTCTTCCTAGTGTCCCTGCTTGCATGGAGCTGGGCTCGTCACCACGGGGAGAGGGCAGGAGGATGCGAGCCCCCAGCAGCCCCAGCCAGAACCTTCGGTGATGCTGCTGCTCCTCCATCCCTGGGGTGTTGTTCATTGCAGGTACACTTTTTATTGGATTTTGTTAAATTCAATGTATGATCCCGTATTATCTGACCCAGCTCGGAAATCTCCCACGCACAAACTCGCTCTGCTGTCTCAGCTTTTCATTTACATGTTTATTTACTGCCTTTCGGATCACCCAGATTGCACTGTGCAGCCTCTGATGAATAAATAACCAGTGCCCTTGTAGGCCAGATTGATTAAATGTATTTAATTAATGAGCCCGGCTCCCCTTGAGGCCTCTCCCAACTAAAATACTGAAACCAGCCTTTTCTAGATGACACCACTAGGACCCATTGATTTGCAGCAATACGAAAGAGGAATAATTCAGTAACTTTATTGATGCCATAACCAGGATGTCCCCCAGGACAGGGAAAGGCTGTCGAGGGGTTGGGTCACAAGCGGGTCACATGTGGCTTGCTCCCCCTCACTGCTTGGCCACACAATGACTGTGCCCCCCTCGCCAGCTGTACCCCGAGGGATGAGGTGCTGGGGATCCAGCGCTGCCAAGCTTGCTCCCAATAGGTGTCGAGAGCACATGGGTTCTGGAAACAACGGGGAAAGAACAACTGTCCTCCAAGGGAAAAAATAATCTGCTGCAGTTCAGAAGATGCTTATTCCTTTGCTCATGTCAGTAAAGAGCGGTTCAGGGGAATGCCAGGGCAGGGATACGGTATGAAAGAATTACAGAGACGTCGTTGGAAGCTGGGGGAGATGCACTGGGTACCACCCCCTGGTCTCTGCCCATAGAGCTCAGAGGATAGCTGCGGTCTAGGCAGCAGGCAGGGAAGGTGGTCTGTGCCCCAGACATCAGACCTGGGGACCTGTGGCCCCAGTGTGAGCAGAAAACCCAGAGAGGAGCTCTGCATGGAGCTACAGTCCAGGTGAAGCAGTCCCAGTCTCAAGGATGGGGGCTTAAGGGGAGGATGCTGCCTGCACTCGGAGGGATGCGGTAGCCCCCTGCCCAGCCCCTGGGCTCCGGTGAGGCAGGCAGGCAGCAGCAGGATGAGGAAACGGGTGCAGGGAGGATTCTGGCCCTGCTCTTTCTTGCTGACAGATGCCTGACCTGCAGAGGCTCACAGCAGCTTTTCCAAAACCCACCCCTGAATCTTCTGCCCTAATTCTCCATCAGCAAATGCGATGACAGGCAGATGTTAAGAACTCCCCCAGGCTGCTCTTCACTAGGCAGGTTGCTGAAACATCCCAGTCCAGGGCTCCAGACCTGCTCGGAGCAGCTCTGTGCACAGACCCGCAGTGGTGCATAGCTGGGGACAGGAGCTGCTGCACTGTCGCTCCCACAGATGCTGTGCCCAGCTGCTGGGGACTGGGGGATGCAGTGGCTGGGGACCAGGGGACCAGGTGCAGGGCATGCTGCAGCCAGGGTGGTGGGGCATTGCTGGGGGCTGTGTAACATTACCTGGAGAGGAGACAGCTCCTCACCAAGGTCAAACCTGAAGGCTTCCAGGACTGGGGACGCAGTGGTAGGACTGAGGATCCTGTGCTGGGCTGGAGCAGGGACAACTGCCCAGGGCCAGCCTAAGCAGCTGTGTGCTGAGGACCAGATAGGTAAAAGGGACAGGCCAGCTTCTGCTCGTGGACATGCGGTTAGGGTGTTGGAGCAAGCTGCCTGCCCCCTCCCCAGCTTTCCCTGCCCAAAGGCAGATGGCAGATCCCGTCGACACCGCACCCTGCCGCAGACCTCGCCCTGCCAGGCTCAGCAGCATCCCGTGGAAGATGCCACATGGGTTTATTAATTAGTCCATTAAATTATTGCTGAAGCTAATTGAGACCCACCCGTTCCTTCTCCAGCTCCCTCCCCACCGGCCGACAGCACGGGCAGGACAACGCGGCGTTACAAAGGATCAGCAGCGTGCAGCTAATTAGCCGCCGTTGGGAGCATCCAGCGCCAAGCGTGCCATGTGTCCGCCGTGCCGCCTGACACAGCCGTCTGCCAGGCTCATCTCGGTGACGATCGTCAGGTTTTAATTAGTCTCAAACACGATTCCTGTCACAAACACTCTGCTGGGGGTTGTTTGTTTTAATTTGATCAGGGACAGGCAAAGAGAGGGGGGAAGACGGAAGGTAATTAAATTTGACTAAAAATCTTGGAATGCCATTAAAGATGATGTCCTCATTTGCATAATCCACTACCCGCTGCGCCCAAAACCTCCACCGCCTGGTTTTGAGCCACTTTCCCCCCCAGAAGCCGCGGCCCCGCCGCCCCTAGATGGCACCGCGCATCCATGGACCTGCGCAGAACCGGGACCAGGGCAGGAGGGACAGAAAAAACCATCTGGGCTCCCTTTGAGCAAGTTGGGGGCTGCGGGTGAAGTGGTTTAAATACCAACACCTGGGCGATGTGTTAAAATACTGACATCTGGGCAAAGTGGTTAAAACACTGACATTTGGATGAAGTGGTTAAAATTCTGACATTGGGGGAAGGGGTTAAAATATCAACACCTGCCTTGTTCTTATTCTGGAGCTTGGGGCTCGCTGTGCTCCGAAGCACTCAGGAGCAGCCCAGCGTGGATGCCCGAGTCCCAGCCAAGGGATGCGGGAGCAGTCAGTGCCAGGTCCAGCTGGGGACAGAGACAGAGGGACAAGACTGGGGGCTTGCTAGGGAGGCAAACACAGCTGGCGGTGACTCCAGATCCTTGGCTTTGGGAAGGGGTTTCAGTCCCCAGCACAAGGACAGCTAAGTGGCAGGTGGGTACAAAATCCAACCAGGCATTTCTCCCTTCATGTGGCCTTAAACAGCTCCTTGTGTCCCTTGGTGCTTCCATTTCCCCACTTGTGTTTCCCTGTTTAACATGGAGAAAATACTATTCCTAATTTCCCTGCTTGGCTGTCCATAGAGCAATTATCTGATAATTATTTTTGCTCATGGGTAAGTTAGTTCTAATGATGTTTGCTGAACGTTTGGTGATTATTGCAAACACCACTTTTGCCTGTGGAGTCAGGGCTGCAATTGCTGGAGACGGTTTCTGGGAGAAGTAGGTTTTAGGGGCAGGTGCTTTGTTCTATAGAGATATGGCAGTCAGAGCTGGAATTTGTGTTGCTGTTAGGTTTTCTGGTTATATTGATAAAATAATGAAGGTGATAAGCTTACACCGGGTGGCAACCAGGGGTTTGGTGATTGGTAGAATTAGACACGATTTCAGCATGACGCCTGGAGAGCAAAGGCCCAAATATTTTCCTGGGATTTATTCTGCAATGATCTGTAGAAGTAAGAAGGATGTAAGTTTGCAGAACATGGAAGAACCTGCCAGTGTGCCAGCTTAAGCAGCTTTAGCAATTTGCTCCACTTCTTCCCAACCGTTGCACAGCCCAGAACAGTTCCAGGCTGCCCCACCTCTGCCCAGGTTGGTCTCTAGTGAAACTGGTTCCGTTTTTCTCAGAGTTTAAACCATAAATGAGTGGGGTAATTACTTCACTGCAACATTTATAGCTTTGCTGCCTGCAGCCATGTTTCTGTGCGGGTGCTGGTCCTTCCTCCCCGGCTCTTACGGCTGGATGGTGGTGTTGGTGGAAACGCGCAGGAGACCAGGGGTCAGAGCTGCTTTACAATGCAAAAGTGAACTCGAGCAAAGCTAATGTTTCTCTGTAGCTCCAACCATGGTTTTCCTTTATGAATTCTGTTGGCTGTCCAATTTTTATAATGGTTTTGTTTCCTGCTCACCAATTCCCTCTCAGTGCCAGTCCTGCTAAGGCAGCACGATGCTTTCGTGGGGACTGCCCCATGGCAGAGGAGACCACTCTCGGCCCGGAGTCCACTTCCCATGAAATCACTAATTTCCACTTATCTGGAACAAAGTTGTTCCTGGGAGCTGTTCACTGGTCCCTGTCAGAGAAGCGGACAAGGTGATGTGTGTGCAGATGGACCATCCAGAGGACGAGACAGTACAAATGTGTGTGTTGTTAATTATTACTGTGTTTGCTTATAGTTCAGCAGGGAGAGGTTTCTCCTGCCCATTTGCTTGTCACTTGGCAGGCTCTCAAACCTGTGACCTTCTTTCTCCCTGTCCTCTTCTGCCAGTGAATGAATGAATTTTTTGGAGAAAAATGTTTTCAAGTTCACTGCCTCCAGCTCCTCTTCACTGTTAATAGGGCTGATAATGGGATTGAACTTGGCCCAGGTTCATTTTTACCTTTCAAAGTACCAGTAGAAGTTGTATTTTCTCCAATTTCCCCTGTTCTCCATCTCTTTGCTGCCTGGAGGGTTAGATCTGAGGGCAGAAGAGGAATGCTGAGCCCTGCTGAGGGCACCAGATATCACACCCACAGACCAGGGATGTTTCGAAGGCTGCTCTGAGTTTTGCTCTGAAGATTCAGAGCTTTGCCTGCACCTTGCAGTTTGGGCACAGTGCTGCTGCTGGCTCAGGCTGGGGTGGGAGGGGAAACCTGCTTGCCCCTCCAGCAGGAGGGTGAGGATGGCAGATGGGTGTGAAGAGGCTGCTGACTTAGGGAAAGACAGATCAGCTTCACATCTGCCTCCTCTGCCTAGCGCTGCTCATCCAGAGGCAGTTTCTCCAGCTGCTGAGCATATTGCTGCGTTATACCACTGAAGCATCGCTGTTCTGCTGAGTTCAGCATCCTGCTTCCCAGGCTGGGAGCGAGGCAGCGGGCTGTGACTGTTAGATGGATGAACACACCCAGCAATGGTCCCAGACTGACAATTTTATCCAAGCGATGGAGTCCCACAGCAGCCGGACCAGCTGCCTTGGCCGGAGGTCGTGCTGGGCATGAGGGGCATCGCACATGTGGCTGCATCAAGCCTCCCAATGCCCGTGGCAGAGCCAGGCCAGTCCGTGATGTGCAGCCCATGGCCTCAGACACAGCCAGAGACTCACCTCAAAGGGAGGAGGGGGGAAAAAGCACCAGAGAAGTCAGGCCTGAGTGAGAACCGAGGGATCTGGTGCAAGGAATTACCTCAGTGGAAAACAAAGTGAAAGGAAGAAGCTGGCTCGATTTGCTCAGCAGTGATATTATCCAGGGAGAGGGCAAAGCTGGCTCCAGCGGGGAGGGCGTGGTGTGTGGCTGTGCCGGGGCGAGGGCTGCCCAGAGGATGACTGTGGGGCTCTGCAAAGAGGTTATGCTTTAAAAATCCCGGGATATAAATCTGTGCTATGCAGTTGCACAAGTCCTCTTGGGGCTCTGTATCGTAATGTATTGCTGGGCTTCGCAGCCCGGAGATTTAATGTGTGTGGGGAAATGTCCAATGTCCGTACATCATCTGGGGAGCTGGTGGGAGGCGCGTCCCCGTGAGCTGGACAGAGCCTGCTGCCAAAGGGCGTGGGGTGGAATCTTTTGGCCCATTAACAAAGCTCACGTTAAAAAATACAGACTTGGTGTAAAGATGCTGACAGCCTGTAGGAGAACGGAGGAAGAAAACTGAAAGGCTCTGAGAGTGCAGGAGGTCGTAGGAAAGCCCAGGAAGAGGGCGGTGGGTGGGAGGCACCGCTCCTGCCAGGCAAGATCCAGAGCATGGAACAGGCCAGGGAGACACTCCCGAGAGGTGCTGGAATAGCCAGTGGGATGGAGTGAGGAGCGGTGGGGGTCTGGGAGCGGTGGGTGAGGCAAAGGGACAGAGAGGGAGTCCCAGACAGCGTGGGGATGGGGAAGGGGACCACTGCGAGGCGGAGGACCCTGCGCCTACCCACAGCCTACCTGGACCCCAGCCCACGAAGTCTGAGCACCCTGACCTGTGTTCGGATGAAGGCTCGGGGGTGGTGTCTGCCTTGTCAGGGAAAAGGGGCTGTGTCCCCACGCTGGGATGGCTGACAGGAGCAGGTAACATGCAGAGACCCTGTGGATGCTGCTACTGGGTTGTGTCCATTGGGCCACTGGACATGAGTGGGTGCAGGTCCTGACTGCAAACCCAGCAGAGGGCCCCCAAGGGGAGGAAGCATTCCTCCTCCTCCTCTTTCTCCTCCCCCTGCCCAGGCTGCCCTGGCTCCCCCGGGGCTGCACCCGGGGTGTCCCGCGGTGGGACAGCCCATCCCACCCCACCCTCCCGCCGAAGGACGGTTCATTTCCTTCTTTCCTCACCACACTCACCCACTCCCCGGATTTCACGCTTGGGGGCTGCGGACGTGCCCGACGGCCGCTGCACCGGCGCCTTCCCCAGGCCGGCGATGGGGACACAGCGCCCGGCTCCCCGGGGACCGGTGACAGCCTGGAGCATCCCCGGGCCGGCCACGGGGGGACATCGGTGCCTCCGTGCGCGTTAGCGGGGGAGGGCCTCCAGCATCTCCGCGTTCCTCTCCTCCTCCCTGCACCAGCCCCGACCCTCCCGGGGGGGTTGCCCGCCTCCCCTCCCTCCCTTCGGTGCTGCCATGCGGCCGCTCCTGCTCCTCCTGCCCTCGCTGTTCTGTGCTGCGACAAGTAAGTGGCTGCCCGTGCGGGTCCCGTCGTGCAAAGCAGGGGGGAAAGCGGGACATTTGACTGGGGTGTCGGTGCGGGGGGGTTGCAGAGAATTTTACAGTGGGATTCCGAGCTAGATCCCGGTGTACGGCACAGGGATGCTGGCTGCCTGGAACAGCCGTGCTCTGCCGAGAAAAATTGCTGTCCCGTGAGGAGGGTTTGTGCCTGTAACGCTGCTCCCTGCACTGCTCCCTGAGCATCCCTGGGACCTGTAACCCAGAGACAGCTGGAAATGGTGATTCTGCCTTTATTCGAGAGAAAAGAAAGAGAGCATGGGAGCTGAGCGGGTGCATCCCGTGGGGATGCTGTGGTCTGAACGGCGAGGGAGCAGTGGGCAGAAACCAGAGCAAAAAGCGACACTTTCTGCTGGAAGTTAGGAAGAGGGATGGTGGAAGGGCAGGAGCTCTGTGTTGTTCCCTTTTCAGTCTCATTTGTTGTGGTTTACTTTTGCAGATAGCAATGCAAACTGTTCCTTCCCCACCTTCCTCTCCCATCAAACAGTTAATTATTGGTGTCCCCTTCAGAGGAGTTTGCTGCAGGTGCAGCTCAGCCCCCCCAGGACTGGTGTGTGGAGTGCCTGGGAAGGGGGTTGCAGCCCTGGGCAGGGGTGTCCCATGGTGCCAGGGATGGATGGGACGTGTGATGCATCACCCCTAGCCAGTCCTGGGGCTCCAGGGCTCTGCTGGCAGATCCTGCCCGTGTCCCAGAGGCAGAGTGGCACGGCTCATTCAGCCCGATAGTTTGCAGAGAATTTGGTGGCGGCTCTTTTCTTGGCGATGCGTGGGCTTTGTTCACAGTCCTGGGTGGCCCTTGTAAAAAGTCGAGGCAGATGCTGAGGTTAATCCATCTGCATCTGGCTGTGCATCCTCCTGGGGCCCTGCGGAGCTGGGCAGGGGGGTCCCTGCTGTGGCACCATGCCCATGCCCCACCATCTCCCCTCTGCCAGTACCCCTGGCCAGTCAGAGATGTCTGGGCAGGGATTCAGGCAGTGCACACAGTTTATGTCCAGCTCAGCCAGCATTGCAGAAAGTAAGGATATTTCCAGCCTAATGAAAAACTTCCTCAGGTCCAGGCACGACCTGTCTGTGGGAAAACCCCACTGGTGTGGATGGGGCACCCATGGTTCAACTGCCAGCCTGGCCGGAGGGGACTGCATCCACGTGATGCTGTCTGCTGTGCGTTGTGAGCCCCTGCCAGTCCCCCCTGTACAGGAGTCCAGCCCCGCACCAGCCATAGTGCTTGCTGATGGGGTGGTTAATGGAGGGTGTGTGTGAGCAGAGCAAAGTGCTTTTAATTATAGCACGCACCATTAGCCATTAATAGCCTGGCACCGGGAAAAAATCCTGAGTGACAAGCGGGCCCTCCCCCCCCAGCCATGCTGCCCCGGTGCCTGACGGCTCCCCCTTCCCAGGCCCTGATCAAAGCAGCTGTGGAAACGTTTAGCTGGATCTGAAAGATGCCTCTGCCGTGGATAATTGCAGGATGTTAATGAGCAGGGCCCTGCAGCTGGCTGTCGGTGATGGTTCTGATGGAAAGGGCTCAGGGAAAGCAGAGCCAGGGTGTCCAGGCAGCTTTGCACCCAGGGACGGGGCTCTGCCTTGGGGATGGGGGTGGCCTGGGCAGCTGAGGAGGAGGGATGGGGAGGTCTGGGGGTGGGAGGTGCTGCCCCAGCACTGAGCATCTCCTCTCCCTTCAGCAGAGCCGCTTGATCGCTTGCAGCAGGATGGACACACGTGTCCCTTGGGACAGTTTCCCTGCGGAAACCTCTCTGTGTGCCTGCCCCAGGCCCTGCACTGCAACGGGGAGGATGACTGTGGCAACGGGGCCGATGAGGAGGACTGCGGTAAGCAGCACGGCTCTCACAAGGAGGGATGTCCTCAGAGGGATACCTGGGAACACCAGGATCCCGGACCACGAGTGCATTAAAGCAGGGTTTGCTCTTCCCCTGGGAAGCGTGAGGAATCCTGGATCTGCTCCGTTATCCATCCGCTTCCCTGGTGGTCGCATTTGCACCGTCCCGACACAGGGGCCGTGTGCGTCTTGGGGAGGAGCTCATCCATCAGGGATTCTCCTTGGTTGGGATGCAGGAAAACCTTCTTTGCTCTCAGGCTGGGGAAGTTCTTTCTGGGCTGCAGTGGAAAGGAGCAGAGAGGCTCTGCGCTGTCAGCCAGGACACATGGATCTGAAGACACAGAATTAGTTCCTTTTGTCACACAAGACACGGTTCCATTGTGGAGCTCTTTGCTCAGGGATGCTGAGTCCAGGAGTGTAACTGACTTAGAGACTGGACACATCCATACCCTCTGGCTAAACGAGTGGCTTGGATGCAGCATCTAGCTCAGGATTTCCTCAAAACAGGCTAGGTGGGGTGTAAGAAACAGAGGAAAGAAAATCATATTGTGGCTGTGCTTGGAGATGTGCTGTGAGGCTGGATGAATCCCTGTTCTGCCCCAGCCCAGCTGTGGGGCTGGAGCTCAGGCTCTGTGAGATCCAGCCTCTCTCCTGATGCTGTTGGGGTTTTGCCCCACATCAATGTCCATGTGCCACGGCTGGAGCCTCTGACGGGTCCCCGTGCTCTGCCCGCAGTGGATGACAGCGGCTGGCTGCAGGTCCTGGGCAATATGCTGACCGTGAGGAGCAGCAGGACGGCGCTGGAGGACGACGGGGACGCCTGCCGTAAGCTGTCCCCCCAGCGCCGGGTATCCTTCCCCACCCTGCAGGTCCTCCTGCCCCGCACAGCCCCGGTGCCCTCCCCTCAGCCTGTCCCTCTGCAGGGCTGGAGCTTTTCCCGGAGCGATGCCGGTGCTGGGGAAGGACCGTGGACTGCACCGGGCAGGACCTTGCTACTGTCCCCTGGGTCTCCTCCAACGTGAGCAGGATGTGAGTAGCAGTGGGGACATGCATCCCTCTCCCCAGGAGAGGCACGAGCCGGGCACGTGCTGCCAGCTGGCAGGAGAGCAAGATTAAGGGCAAGGGAATAAAATCCCTGGTTGTCACTTGTCCCTGGAGCCAAAGAACCAGAGAGCCCTTTCCATGCACAGAGCCCTCTCTGCTGAGCTCCAGCTGCTCACTGCGATGCTCCCGCAGCAGCTCTGAGATGTGCACGGGGTGGGAGGCTGACGGCACGGCTGGGGGCTGGGTGCCTTTGCACACACAAAGCAAGGGAAAAGCATGTGGAAAAACTCACCTGCAGCAAATAATGCTTGCAGACTGGGAGGGCAACTCGCAGTGTGGCATTAATGACCAGCAGGTGCCTTGCACTGTGTATTGCACAAGAAGAGAAGGGTGAGTCTTCACTTCTCCTTTGGTAAAGGACTCTCCTTTGTCTTTGTCTACTGGCTCTGGGCTGCATTCTTTTCCTTCTGTTTTTCTGCTAGGGACCTGAAGAAAAATAAAATCCATTCTCTGCTGGACAATGAGTTTGCCAGGTACAGGAGCCTGAAGAAGCTGTGAGTATCGCTGCCTTTCTCCTGCCCTCTGGCTCATTTGTGACAAAAGGGGAGAGGGTGGCTGCGCAGGTCCGCGGTGGTGGGGCCATGGGTAGAGGAGCAAGTGTGTGCACACATCAGGACAGCTTTGCTTGGGACAATGTCCTCTGACGGGGCACAGCATTTGTCCAGCCAGCAGTTTTGTCACCTCCTGGAGCCCATGGTGCCCACCGAGTTCGGCAGGATCCTGCTACGGGCACCAAGAGCTCTGGGCACGCTGCCTGTGCTGTGCCCATCCCGGAGCAGCACCCACCCATGCGACCGTCGGGCATCTGTCCTTTCAGCCCCCTTCCCTTTGCACCGGGTAAATGAGGCAGAGAGGGAAAACAGCCTCTCTGGGGTCACTAGGGACAGGGAGCCCACAGCACAGCAGGGGCTGCAGCCTGGATCCCTGTCCCTGAGCTCACCTGTGGCTGTGTCCTGCAGGCGTGGGCAGGTCCTGCTCTTCCCTGGCAACCACGGACCCTGAGAACCCCTTAGAAAACACATTTTTTTCAATCTCTTTTCTGTTCTGTTTTCTGTTTTGTTTTGGGTTTTTTTAATAGGTTTTTGCAAAACAACAGGATCCGGCTGATCTCGCCCAAAGCCTTTGCTGGACTTTCTCAGCTCCAGAAGCTGTGAGTGAAGGTGTCTGTGTGCTGAGATGCTGGGGAGGGACCCCTGGGGTGGACATAGTCCTCAGCTCCTCGAAGGCTCACAGCACCCCGGCGCTGGGTTCTGAGCCCTTCTTGCTCCTGCAAGCGCCACTGTCCAGCAGATTTTAAGCTGGGGCTGGGTGTATTTTGGGTGAACGTGGAGCAGAGCAGAGGCATTTCCCCTCCCACACATGTGGCCCTTCCCGTCTCCGCATCATCCAGCCTGTGCTGGGATCCTGCGCTTGGGCTGCTGAGGGAGATGATGGCACCAGGGGCTGGGGAAGAGCAGCTTTAGCAAAAGCAGGTTGAATGGGCGGTGGTGGCTGAGGATCGCTCTCCCCTCTGCACTGGTTCCAGGTTCCTCAGCCACAACCGGATCACGCAGCTGCAGCCAGGGGTGTTTGAGGACCTGCATCGCCTTGAGTGGCTGTGAGTTCCCCTGCCAGCCCCACAGCATCCGGAGATGCGACTGATCCCAGCCCTTCCTTGCATTTACCACCCGTTCATTTCCTTGGGGAAAGTGGGTGTGATGGTTTTGGGGTGCCTGTGGTACCATGCCCATGCTGGGGGCTGTGGTGGGTGGGATGCCCGTCTGAGTCTCCATCTCCCATCTGCATGAAGAATGGGTTTAATGCAGAGCCAGCCTCAGCTCCTGGGCTGGGCACCGGGGGGGGGGCTGGGTGTAAAGGCGTTAAGTGCACTATTAAACACAGACTTGCAGCTCCATCACCCTGAAAAACACAAGCCTGAACTGAGAGTACAACTAATATCCTGCCCTTCTGTTTATCCTCAGTGTCTGTTTGATCTGGGCCTGTGTGGTGTGTGGGTTTGCACATGGAGCTTATGAGGGTATCACTGCAGGGATAAAAACAAACATGTAAAGGCCACCTTGCAAGGTGGTTTGGTCCCTTTTTGCATTTGCAAGGTTTGCCACCCCCTGGACTTCCCTCCTCTGGCTTGCTGTGGGACCAGCGCAGTTATTCCTAAAATCAAAGAGGGAAAGCGGAGGATGAGCAGCTCACAGAGGGTGGTCCATGGTGCAAACAAGCCAGAGGACTTTTGAGAAGCCAGGCACGGCTCTGAATTCCCCAAATGGTTTCTAATTTATCTTTATTTCACAGCAGAAGAGAGAAAAAATCCAGCAGATGCAGGTTGTGAAGGAATCCAGACTCCACAGCTGGATCTAATGCTTCAGCCTGGGCAGGATTCGGGGCGCAGGGGGGGGGGAGGACAGGCTTCAGAGGGGGCAGCCCCCCACCCAGGGCTGGCTGTCCCTTGCTGGGAAGAAGGGACAGAGCCCCCTCCCATGGGGGCAGCCTGAGTGCTGGGGGTGCCCCCCACCCTCTGTGGTCCCCCTCCTCTCACCTCTCCCCTTCTCCTCCCAGGATGCTGGACAACAACAGGATCACCCAAATCGTCCCCGCAGCATTCGCAGGGCTGCGGTCGCTGTATTTCCTGTAAGTCAAGGCAGGGGCAGCTCTGCGGTGGGTTTGGGGAGCGGGGGTCTGTCTGGTCCCTCCTGTGCCCCCTCTCCAGGGCACGGCAGGGATGCCGGGGCTTCCTTGCCCTCCCCGGTTGTGAGGGGTGACGGTACATGGGTGATGTTTGTCCCATTCCTGTTCCCAGGAGCTGGGGGGGTGCCGGACCTGGCAGGGGGAACCTGGCTGCTGCTGCTGCTTCTCGGTGCCAGCTCCTGCTCTTGGCATGCTCTGCCTAAAGCCAGCGGTATTGCTTTTGCTGGGGACAGGCACGTCCCTGGGGAGCCTGGCCTGAGCAGAGCCTCAGCACGTGCAGTGAGCAGGATGGGCAGCAGTGCCCACAGGTTGGGGTGCTGAGTGTTGTCCTTGAGTCCCGCAAACAGGATCGGATGCTTTCCCGACCCGCTGCCCCTCTGCTGAGGGTTTCACACCAGCTCAGCTCAAGCCAACAGGGTTTTAAGGTCCGCTCATTCCCAAGACGGGATTTTGCTTCTCTGCAAAACCTGGGTGGCACTCGGTGTCCAGGGACCTGTCCCCACTCTGTCCCCTGTGGAGGAGCTGGGTGGGCTGGGGGGGACAGCCCAAAGGTGGATGGAGCAGGCAGCTCTGCTCGGTGACATGTTCTGTTTATCCTTCTGCGTTTTTGTTCGCAAATGAAATAAACTAAAACCGCGGCCACAAAACGTGCAGCGAGAACACTCTGCACACAGGCATGTCTGGAAGTCCTGGGAAAAACACCAGCAGCAGCCTGGGCTGTAAATCTGCCTTTACGGGCTGTCACTCCAGGGTTACTTGCTGCCACTTTCATGCCCCATTCCCTTGGGGCTGTGCTCGTCACAGCTCACTGGAGAGCATCTCCCACAGCCACTAAACATGCCCCATACTGGTACATTTAATTTTTTCCCAAAGAAGGTGAATGAGGCTCCGCACGCTGCTAGCAGCTGTGTGTGACGGGTTTTTGCTCTGCAGGGGTGCAGCTGGTGCCACGCTGCACTGGGCTGGTAGCACTACCAGCCCTGGGGTCCCCCAGGCAGTGCAGGTGTCCTCCGAGGTGACAACCAGCAGCAAACTGGGGACACGCTGCACAGTCCTGGAGCAGCAGCAGGAGCACAGCTGTGCGCAGGGCTGTGTCCTGGGAGGGCAGATGGTGCCATTTTTGTCCTTTTTCCTTCCTGACCAGGTACATGCTGAACAACTCCTTGTCCCAGATACCCAACGCCTCGCTCTGTGCGGAGATGCCACGGCTCAGCTGGCTGTGAGTACCCCGGGGCAGGGAGGGCTGGGAGCATCCTACAGAGATGGGAATGGGGCAGGGGGTGAGGGCTCCCCCCAGCCCCCCAGCATGGCACAGATGGGGGTGACAGCCGCGATTGCTGTTCTGCAGGGAGCTGGAAGGGAACAAGATCCGGGCGGTGCGCAGGGCTGTCTTCCAGGAGTGCCATGACTTCACGGTGCTGTGAGTACCTGGGGGGCTGGTTGCAGCCCCCCCTTGCCAGCACAGACCCCATCCCTTTGTGGGCATGGGGAGGAAGGAGGGGGGATAGCTGGCACTTGGCTGAGTCCCCCTTTTTCTGCTGCTCTGGGCTGGATAAGGGGCTGCTGGCTCACATACAATGGTTTCAGCCCATGTTCTTCACACCATCAACAGTGCAGTGGGCTTCAGGAATTTTGTAGGGATTTTACCCAGGGCCCCAGAGGCTCTTCCAGGGGCTCTGGCCTGGGGGGTGGCTAACCCTGGCCTGGGAGCTGCTGCGCTCGTCTCAGCACTCAGCTGTCACCAGCCCGTGGGGGCTGCCCAAATTGGATGGGGACCTTCTTTAGATGGGAGACAGTGGCAGGACACAGCATGGAAAATCTTCCCATGGCGTGTGAACACCAGAGCTCGCCGCTAGTCCAGACCCTTCTGCTGGCGTCCCAATCCCCTAAAAATATCCCTGAGGAAGCCCATAAAGCCTGTGAGCTGGCTCTCCGCACGTCAAACAGCGTCTGGCTGTGTTTCCTCCCCTCCTGCCTGGAGCCTGCTCTGCTCTGGTCACTCTGGAGCTCAGCAAAGGTGGAGGATTTGCCTCAAGGATGCACACAGCTCTCCCAGGGTCTAGTTTTCCTGCACATGATGATTGTTTATCTCCCAGTGAGATCTATACAGCCCCTGGAGCCCCAGGAGATGAAGATGGGTGAGCGGTGGCCTGTGCAGGTGTGATCCACAAGCACAAGGCTTCCAGGGGTGGTGGCAGGAGGGCAGAAGTGGGATGGGTGGGTACCAAGCCCCTCTCCCAAGGGATTGGCAGGCACACGCACCCGGAGCCTGGGAATGCACCGCGGGACACTGTGCCAGTGCTGCTGGATCGGAGGAAGTGAGTGAAATCCAGGGCTCATCTGGACAGCGGCTGATAGAGGGCTGGGATGGGATGGGATCATCTCCTGCAGGAGCTGCAATCCCCAGTCCTTCCCTGGACATCCCTCTCCTGCCAGGCACAGCCCCCCAGGACAAGCCCCATGCAGGAGGTGTTTGGGGCTCTGGTCTCACAGCTGCTCTCTCCTATTGCTCCAAGTTTTACAAACTGCTCTTCAGCTCTCTGTAGCTCCCAACAGAGGTCCCAGCTGGTGATACGGGTGCTGAGCAGCGTGTTGGAAAGTCGGGCAATATTACACCCTGGCAGGGCAGGGAAGAGCAGCCACCCAGGCTGGCCCGTGGAGAGCTGGAGATGCGGATGGGGTGACGATCCCCTTTGCAGTTTCCTGGGCAGTCCCTGGGGACCGATCTTCATCCTCCTCTGACCACTGCCCACACGCAATGTCTCTGAAGATGAGCGCTTGGGAAAACTCTGCTGTGATTTTTCTAACCAAAGATTGCTACACAAAGACCCTGGTCCCCCACCCTGCCTTTCCTGCAGAAGCCCCAACAGGCATTAAACCCCCCAGATGTACACCACCACATTTTTTTCCTCCGGTGGGAGCTGCCCGCAGCCCAGCCCGCTGGCTTTGCTCAGCAGCATGTTTCCCAGGGCTGTTATGGCAGTGCCATGGAAACCTCTGGAGGATGTAAACATGCCTTGCTGGTGACACCAGCGCAGGAGACAGCTTTGGGAGCAGAAGAGATGGAGGCTTGTGTTCTGGCTCTGCAGGATGAGCCCTCCAGGCCAGACTCCCCCGTCTCCCCCACCCTGCCCAGCCGCAGCATAGACCGTATTGGAGTGGGCTGGCCTGGCCGGGGTCTGAGCTCAGCAGAGCCTGGCTGGTTGATGTGAGCCTGTGCTGAGGAGCACCATCCCTGGGTCACAGCACTCTTGGGGTCCCCAGTGCCTTCAAGCATGTGCCATCCCACAGGGCTCTGCTCCTGCTGCTCCAGAACAGTTTGTGTTCCTTGGTGCACCATTCTGGATTTCTCCTTCTGAGCATTTTAACCAGCTCTGCCCATCTTCCCCACTTCTGATGGGCTCTTCTGTGGGCTTGTGTGCGATGGAGCCTTGTACTTGCGAGCAAGGCTCTGGGTCAGACCTTCCCCACAGCAGTGGAGCGTTTGGCTGCTGGAGGTGGTGGCGGTGGCTCGGTGCATTTGGGGGGACATGGCAGGGCTGGGTGCACTCTGCGGGGTGATGCTCCCGAGGGCTGCGTGGGGCTGTACCATACCCACACACTCTCTCCTTCCTTCTCCTCCAGGATCCTGCGCAGGAACAAGCTCCGGTGGATCCAGGACGGGACATTTTCCCGGCTGAACAGGCTGGTGGAGCTGTAGGTTTCCAGTCATCGCCTGCCCAACCCGGCTCCCCCAGGCAGGGGCTGTGCTGGGGTAGGGGTCTCGCTCTGCCCCCCGCCCAGGGCACCTCGCTGCTCAGCCCCGTGGGGTGCAAGGCTCGGTGCCCTGAACCCCTTCCCCAGCACCCCTCTCCTCTGCACAGCGACCTGTCGTCCAACAGCCTGGATCAGCTGCCCCCATCGCTGTTTAACGGCCTCACCCAGCTCCAGCAGCTGTGAGTACTGGGACGGCCATGCCCGGGGTGCCCCTGCCCCCCTGCAAGTGTTGGGGGGCCCTGCAGGACCCCTGTTCCCCCTGCACCCTGCCGGGTAGATGTGCTGGCTGCACGGGCTGTTCACCCACCAGAGCTGGGTGGTCCCGGCAGGACAGGCTCCCTCCTGCAGTGCGGTGTCATCTGAGACCCTCTGCTTGGGGGCTGCAGCCCCTTCCTGGGGGTGTGGGGAGTGCTGGGGGATGCCACAGACAGACCTCCCCCCACCCCCCTTTTACCCTCGTTTCCAGCTACTCTGAGATCTTTCAGGTTGGGAAAAACCACCCTGGGCTCATCTCTTTCCAGGAATATCTCCTACAACCCCCTGAAGGAGCTCCTCCCTGGCCAGTTTGAGCGCCTGCCCCAGCTCCGGTCTCTGTGAGTCCTGCAATGCCCTGACCCCCCCAGCACTTCCTCCCCAGGCAGCAGTCCCAGTCCAGCACCATTCACAGCATCCCCTGTGCTGGTTTCCTTCTGCAGGAGCCTAGAAGGGCTGGAGATCCCCAACATCCACAACCTGACCCTGCAGAAGCTGACCAACCTCTCCCACATGTGAGTGGGGGGAGCAGGTGGCTGCTCCGTGCTGGGGGGTGCTGGGGGCACGGAGGGAAAGAGGTTCACTCCAACACCTGTGAGCAAGTTATTCCAGCCCACTGGAAGCCCCTGAGCATGGTGATGCTGCTTAAATCCCCCTGGGCAAGAGGGTCTCTCCTAGTTGGGGCTTGTTTAGAGCGAGGGGAGCATTTTCCCCATGGAGGGAGCAGTTGCAGAGCTGTGGGTGTCCCATCCGGCTGCGTGTGCGGTACAAAGAGATTTCTGCATTTCTGGAGGTGCACATCTCACCTGCACAGGCAGTCAGCCCCAGCCCGGCACGCACCAGCGCTGTTGGAAGCTGTGGTTCAATAATCCCATTAGAGCTCCTTTGCTTGGGTCTTGAGATAATTACCCCAAAACCCCAGAGATGTGCAGAGAGCTGGGCTGNACGGTACAAAGAGATTTCTGCCTTTCTGGAGGTGCACATCGCACCTGCACAGGCAGACGGTCAGCCCCAGCCCGGCACGCACCAGCGCTGTTGGAAGCTGTGGTTCAGTAATCCCATTAGAGCTCCTTTGCTTGGGTCTTGAGATAATTACCCCAAAACCCCAGAGATGTGCAGAGAGCTGGGCTGGACAGGCATCACACCAGCGTGGCTGCTCTTTGGAAAGAGAGAGAGAAAAAAAAATCATTCCTTTTCTCCAGATGCATGTTTTAAAGTAATGAAAGACAACTGTGCACCTTCCTTTCCGTAATTGGTCTGTTTGCACTATAAATATGGTACATTTTCTACCTGACTTGCTAATAAGCAATCATTTTCTCTCCTTTTATCTATAATTAAGCAGAAATGAGCCTCGCGTTGCAGTTTTGTGGTGATTTTCTGATGTAGAGTTTTGCTAAGCTTATAGGGGCTGGCTTTTACAAGGCTTGAAAAGATGAATCTGAAATAATGTGCAGGGGGAAAAAGGTAAATCCCTGTTAATGGAACCTGAAGGATTTAAACAAGGGATTGATTTTTTAAATGTTTGTGAGAATCATGGGTTGGAGGGAACACTGTCTGATTTCTCAGTCGGTGGTGCTGCAGAGCGGCAGATTTCAGAGCGTGGCTGTGGTACGTGTCCCAGAAAAGCACAGGGGTGCCTCTAGCTGATTCTGTGCAGGCTTTGGGGTGTTGCTTATTTAGCAAAACCATCTGCAATCCTGTGCAGCCACGGAGCCCCTCGCTTGGCTCTGTCACCTTCTGTCCCCACAGATCCTGATCCCCTGGCTCTGGGCTAGTGAGGGGGAGGGGGCTCTTCTCCACCCAGACAGGGAAAAATGTGGTCGAGAGGCTGGGGGTAGGCAGTGGGGGCAGGCAGAGCATGGGGGCTGTGCACACCAGACCACACTTTGCTCTTGGTCCTGGTCCCAGCCAGGAACCCTTCCTCTCCCCATCCCAACAGCTACTTCAAGAAGTTCCAGTACTGCAGGTATGCGCCCCACGTGCGCAGCTGCAAGCCCAACACTGACGGCATCTCCTCCTTCGAGAACCTCCTCGCAAGCATCATCCTGCGCATCTCCGTCTGGGTCATCGCCTGCCTCACCTGCTTCGGCAACCTCTTTGTCATCCTCCTGCGCTCCTGCGTGGGCACGGAGAACAGCCAGCACGCCATGGCCATCAAGTCCCTGTGCTGTGAGTGGGGGACAGCAGGGCAGGGACCCCCGGGGCTGCAGAGGGAAGTGGGGTGGGTGAGCTGAGCAGATGGGTTTCTGAGCATCCCTCTGTGCCTGGGGCATCTCAGCCCCCACCTTCANCCTTTTCAAAATATAATATATCTGTGTGTGTATGTGTATATATATAAATATATATAAAAATATATATAAAATATATGCATAAAGCCAAAGGCTGCTCAGTTCTATGACGGTTTTATGACCCTGGCACTAACACAAAGGGTTACTTGTTTGCCGCCTGGTGCTTTTTTTTTTTTCACTGTACCTCGTTGTCCCCCCCAGGTGCAGATGGCCTGATGGGCATCTATCTGTTCGTCATCGGCGCCTTCGACCTCAAGTACTCGGGCGAGTACAACAAGCACGCGCAGGGCTGGATGGGCAGCCTGCCGTGCCAGCTGGTGGGCAGCCTGGCCATGCTCTCCTCCGAGGTGTCGGTCCTGCTCCTCACCTACATGACCCTGGAGAAATACTTCTCCATTGTTTTCCCCTTCAGCCCCCACAGGGCTGGCACCAAGCAGACCCTCTGGGTGCTGGCAGCCATCTGGGTCCTGGGCCTCTCGCTCAGCATCATGCCCCTGTGCTGCAAGGAGACCTTTGGGAACTACTATGGGAGGAACGGCGTGTGTTTCCCGCTGCAGTCTGACCTGGGCGAGCGGCCCGGTGCCCGCAGCTACTCTGCCACCATCTACCTGGGTAAGGCCACCGTGGGATGGGGTGCCAGCTGTCTCCAACGTCCCAGGCTGGGGAGGGTCCCCGCTTCACCCCAGACTGGCCACGGGCACCGCTGGGCTGAGGCTGACTGGGGACCAGCCAGGGCTGCTGAGATGTCTCTGCCCCCTCTAGTGCTAAAAGCAGGAGTTTTCCTGTTGTTGGCCGCAGTGCTGATCCCAGCTCCCGAGGTTTGCACTTTGGCTATGCTCAGAGTGAGATTTTTTTCCTCTTCAGGCTTGAATCTTGCGGCCTTCATCACCATCGTCTTCGCCTACTCCAGCATGTTCTACTCTATCCACGTCACCGCGTCACAGGCCACGGAGGGAGGCATCTGCTCCCGGGAAGTCGCCATCGCCAAGCGCTTCTTCTTCATCGTCTTCACGGATGCTCTCTGCTGGATACCCATCTTCCTCCTCAAGCTGCTCTCCCTGCTGCAGGTGGAAATATCAGGTGATCCCCCAGCCCATCACCATCAGTCCCTGTTTTGGGGGTCCGCTGATGTGGGCACTGCTGAGTTTGCAGCTCTCAGCACTCTTCACCCACGCATGGGCTGCCAGGGGTGGGGGGGGAGATTTACTGGGTCCCTTGGGCCCTGCCTCTCCCCATGGGAGTCACGACCCGCCCCATGGGGGGATGCCCACAACCAGCATCCACCCCTCTGTGCTGCATGGGCTGGAGTGGGGGGGTCCTGGGCAGGGGCAGCCCCCCCTCAGCCACCTAACGCTGTGTCCTTGGCACAGGCACTGTCACCTCCTGGGTGGTCATCTTCATCCTGCCCATCAACAGCGCCCTGAACCCCATCCTCTACACCATCACCACCACCACCTTCCAGGAGAAGGCGAAGGGCTGTTTGCAGACCCGGCGCCTGGAGCTGCCCGGCTCCCGCAAGAGCTTCACCCTGGGGACGCGACTGGCCAGCACCGCCTAACGCCCCTCCGATGGCACAGGGATGCTCGTGGGTCCCCAGCCTTCCCCGCACGGCTGCGTTGGAGGATCAGCCGGCAGCGCTCGCTAACCCTGCAGGTCTCCTCATCAGCCAGCAGGTATCGTTAGTACTTTATTAATTACAGGGATGGGAAGAGCAGCCCCAATCCAAGTCAAACAATCTGTTTCAGTTGCATATGATACAAAACAAAAAGTCCCTTAAATACAAAATACGAGTCTCTTAAGTGAGCATCACCTGTCACCGAGCTCTGCCGCCGGAGTTATATATTAATATTCCAACTGTACAAGTATTTATAGATAGAAAAAAAAAAGAAACATTTAAAAAAATATTAGGAGAAAAATCACTCCCTCAAATGTTAGTTATATTTTTATATATATATAAAATATATATATATATAAAAACACAGAACACAGGCTGGGTTGCTTTTTTTTTTTTTTTTTTCCACCAAAAGAGAGACAGAGAGGACAGGTTATAGCAAAACTGACACTGGGAATCGCTCCCATGCGTGGGTCGTGTTGCCTTCCAGTTGGAACGATGTCCGGTAGCTTGGGTCTCTGCCTGAACGGAGAAACCAGGTCGGGTCCCGGCTGCCGTTTCCTCAGAACAGCTCCGGGGGCCACTGTCCCCTCCCTGCTTGTAGCCAACTCCAGGGGCAGCAGCTCTGGGGCTCCAGCCCTGTCCTGCCCCCCCAAAGGAGGTAGAGGCTGGTTGCCAGGGATGAGCTGGGCTTGGAACACTGTCCCTCCAGCCCCCCAAACCCCCGTGCACAGGAGAGGGCTTTTGGCTGAGTAAGGACCAGGCGCAGGACGGGACGGCTTTTCCTTCTCCTGTGACACTCAGCACCAACAGTTCCTTCTGCCATCGACCAGGGCTGGCACTGGGCACACCTACAGATCTATAGGCAGCCCCTCCTCCCAGAACACCCCCTCTGCCACCCCCAAACAGGTTCTCGGCGACTCCTGGCTGTCCCCATCTGGTGACACGACCCACCCCTCGCTGCCCCCCCCCCTTCACTTCCCCACACCGCACTGCGACCTGCGGCTGCGGCACGGTCCTCTCCCCTCACATCCGTCTGCCTTCATCCCTGCGGCTGGCACAGGGGGACCCAGCTCAGCCTGCGCCGGCTGCATCCAGGGGTCACCCCCACAGCCCCCCTCTTTCCTGCTGCTCACCAACCCTGGCCGCGGGCTGCACAAGCTGCTGCACTTGAGCAAGGGGCGGCTGAAGCTCCAGCCGGGATGGTGGGATGGGGAATGCCCAGCCCAGGGTAAAAGGACGCCTATAAATATGTGCCCACGAGCACGCCAGCCTCTACCTCCCCCTCTGCGGCCAGCTGCCCCCCTGCGAGAGCCCCTGCCCAGATCCACTGGCAAGTCCACATCAGACCCATCAGAGCATCCTCCTTGCGCCTCAGATCTTCGTCTCGGGGCCGCTGGGACTCAGGGTGGGGAAGGATTCTCGGATCCTCACCAACTCCATGGCGCAGAGGTGCCCGAAGACCTTGTTGTACCACTCGGGAGAGCGGCCCCTGCAAGGGAGGAGGCAGGAGGGGGTGAGCGGGCAGAGGGGAACCCCGGCAGGCACCAGGGAGGGGCATGTTGCTTCTTACTTGGGGACAGGTACTTAGCCCAGTCCCAGCTGAGATGCCAAACAAGCACTACACGATAGAAAAGGGACCCTGCCTCCCCTCTCCTCACCACAGACAAAAATGGGGAAAATCGGGTGGTGAGGAGTGCTAAGGCCATGCTGGAGACCCAGGGTGGACCCCATATTTCCTGCAGAAGCTCTAAGGGACTTGCTGCCACACTCAGAGCCACCACAGGATCCCCCAGCGCTGCAGGACTGGGCTGGTGGCTCCTCTCCCAGTAACCATCTGGGAGCTAAACCCTGGCCCCAGACCAGCACCCCCTTCCCTTGGGGCAGGCAGGCACTGCACTGCGGGATGGACAGAGCTGCAGGTGCAGCCAGGGATGCAGCCGCCAAAGCATCAGCACCAACAGCTGTCCTCACCTGAGGTCGGCTCTGCAGATGTGGGTGACCCGGGAGCGTCCCATGGTGCTGGGCTCGATGAGGTACTGGGACGTCAGCACAACAGCTTTGACACCTCCCTCGGCTGGCAGCTTGTCGTGCTCCACCGAGATGGAGATGAGCAGGCAGGCTCCCCGCGGCAGGTCCGTGCGCCAGCGCCTGCGGGGGACAGCGGCTCAGCTCCCATCCCCCTGTGCCCACCCCAACCCCGGGGGCTGCACAGCCAGGGATCTAGCACCCCAAGAGCAAACCCCCTGCCTCAGTGTCCCCCTGTCCTCACCGGAGCACCACGCAGTCCCTCCGTGGGTGGGGGGCCATGCTGTCCGTCACGTAGTGGTACACCTCCATGTTCTTGTCCAGCGCCTCCAGCACCCTGCTCTGCAGCAGGTCCTCATCCCACAGGTGACGCTCCCGAAGCACCCGGTGCAGCACCGCAGCGGGAGGTACCTCCATGTCCGTGGAGACCTTCCACAAGCGCAGAGGGTTCCCATCCCCAACCTGATGGGCGGAGGGAAGGGTCAGCAGGCTGTCCTGGGGGACCACCCCCCAGCGCCAAACCCCCACCCTGAGCAGTTTTACTGATGGCTCCCACCACCATGGAGCAGCACCGGCACATCTGCAGGATGGGAGGGGACGGGATGAGGTGGGATAGGCACAGGCAGCCAGCTCCTCTGCTAACAAGGCTCTCTGGCAGGACTGGGCACAGAGCATCCTCCATCCCAGAGCTGTCCGTGTCTCAGCACCTGGTCTGCCTGGGGAAGGGGTTGCTGATCCCTCCTCACTGAAGGGAACAAGCGCCAAGGATGCTAGCAGGTGCCTGCAGTGGCACCCAGTGGTCCCGTTTCCCCACGTGACCCCCAAGCCCCTCTCCACACCGTGACATTTACCTTTTTGCAGGAGAGCTCTGTGTTCAGCGGCCCTGGTGTGCTCAGCCACCCCTTGAATTTCTCTGACGACTCTTTGAGCAGGTTCTGGACGCTCTGCTCAAAGTAGGAGTGCAAATCCTTGCTTTCCCCCTGACGCACAATGTCAGCCAGGGGATGGGGGTAGGCATCTGCTGCCATGTAGGAGCTGCTCAACTGGAGCAGGATGTCGTGGGAGACCTGCAACCCAAGAGCACACAGATCTTCAGAGAGACAGACGGATCCTACGTGGACTTTGTGATGGGCCTGGGGAGCCAGAAAAACCACAATTCCCATCCCACAGAGGAGGGGGAAGAATGGACACAGCCCCCCGCCCCAGACACATGTCCTGCAGCTTGTGACCCACCCCACCACGAGATGCGCTGGGCTTTGCTCCCAGGGCACCTGCCCGCTGAAGGATGGGTGCCCTTCATCCTACCCCAGCATCGCCAGGCTGGCCACGCTGCAGCCACCCACCTGGAAGAGCTTCTTGCAGTCGGTGATCATGTGGGAGAGCCCCTGCGTCGCGGCCATGTTCTCGTTGAGGTCCTTCTGGTCAGGCTTCCCCATGGTGCCCCGCTTGTGGATCACCCTGCAGGGGAGCCAGCATCGCTGGGACCCAGGGGGTCGCAGAGTAGGGGACCCCCCACATCGCAAAGCAGAGTGATGGGGGGGCTGTTCCCATCACGCTGTCTCCCAGGACAGACAAGGGCGGGGCAATGGGGAAGGGGCTGCAGGGAGGCTGGGGACCCTTACCTGGGCGAGGTGCTCTCCTTCTTGGACACGTTGAGGTGGAAGAGGGAGGGGGCCAGGCACACAGCCAGGTTGCCGGCAGTCATCTGGTTCTCCTCAGCGGAAGCGATGTCGCTGAGGAAGTAGAGCAGGGTCTGCAGCACCTCCCGGTTCTCGTCCGGCATGAGGATCACAGCCGCCTGCACCGCATGCAGCCGCTGCTCCTTCGACACGACTGCGGCAGGGGGAAAAGCAACAGTCAGCAGGTCTGTCCCATGGGCCACCACCCCCCTCCATCACCTCTGTCCCAATGAATGGAGAGATGCCTCCTCCCTGGGAGACCCCCACTTCATCCCCAGCCCAGGGAGCAGCCCCAGCCCAGCACTCACACTGGTAGATCTGCAGGAAGGTGTCCGTCAGCTTGCTGGTGAAGATGGGCTCGGGCAGGTCGCGGAAATACTGCTTCAGCAGGTCTGCCACGTCGTACGCCGACTGCCCCTCGTAGTTGACGTTGTCGGGGCTGGTTTCGTTCATATGCCGGAGCGCCTGGATCCGGGACTTCACCCCTGACTTTCGGAAAATCCCAACCTGCCAGGGAGGAGCAGGCTGGTGTCAAGCACAGAGCGGGCACGGAGCTGGCAGGCACCTGGGGGCACTCCTGTGGGACAGGCAAGGAAGCCCCTTCCCCAACAGCCTCACTCCCCACAACCCAGAGGACAAGCCTGAGTGAGGGATGGCCGAGGGGACACCGAGTTCCCCCAGAAAATCTTGCCCTCCCACTTTCCATGGCCAGGAGCCACAAGAGGTGAACAAAAAGCATCCTGCAAGCCAGCCGGCGGCCGTGCATCACCTGGTCCAGGCAGCGGCTGCGGATGTAGCGCATCGCCTGCTGGATGCTCTGGGGAAGGGGCTGCCCTGTCCGCTGCACGTTGATGATGGGCGGCACCCCGAAGACCATCTTGTCTCTGTAGTCAGGGACTTTACTGCGCTTCATGAACTTGGGCACAGTCCTGCAGGGTGGGACAGACAGACATCAGCACAGTGACGGGCTCCCACGGCACCACCGTGTAGAGGGGAGCAGAACCTGGGAGACACACATGTACACACGCTTCTGCCACGTTTTAAATATAAGCAAGGCAGCTTTAGAGCAGGAACTGCAGCACCTTTTAAGCCAAAATGCTTTGATACTTGGCTGCAAAAAGAAATCACCATCCCACTCCCTCACATTGCTGCAGCATTTTTAATGCTCCACAAATGCCTGCAACCCTCCTGGATGCAGATGCTGCCGGGAGCCCAGGCATCAGCCCCCAGCTCACACTTGCAGGGATGCAAAGAGCTGCAACCCACACCCACCACAGGGCACCGTCCCAGTCCCCCTCCCCGCCAGCTCACCACGTCCAGGCTTGCTTGTGGGGCACCGAGTACTTCTCCATGATGGCTGTGAGCCGGAGCAGGGAACACTTCTGGAGCAGGTTGAGCTGGGCAGAGGACTGGCGGTTGATCTCCAGGGAGGCAGAGTTCAGGCTGGGCCGGTGCGAGTTCTGGAAGCTGTGCCAGCGCAGCTTTCTGTGGGGAAACGGTGGCGGTGGCGGAGCTGGAGACCCTGGAGAAGGGCCTTTCCCTCCCCACGGCACCCGCAGCTTTGGAGAAAGGTGAGGGCAGAGAGGCAGCCAGGCTGAGCCCAGGGATCCCAACACTGGCCCCAGAGATCCCCCTCCTCCCCACCCTCCCATAACATAAGTGTTGCTCCCTCCCCCTGGCTGCTCACAAACCCCATGTGAGCATCCGAGATGCCTTCCCTTGCCTCAAAGGACGGCTCCCCCCGGGAGCACCCAGCCATCCTCATCCTCTCCCCTTGCACTGGAAGGTCCCTGCGCCCACCCCGGCACCCAAGGGCTGAGGTATAGCCCCAGCGGGAGCCCTGGGAACAGCTACAATGCTCAGAGTGACACCATGCAAAGCAATGACACAGCAAAGGGGACATCTCCAACACTTTCTCAAGGAGAAAAGTCACACCAAGGAGGCAAGGCTCTCCCAGGAGCCCGCTAAAACCCTTCCCAAGCCTGTGCTGCTCCAGGACAGCTCCTGCCCCTGTGCTCCAGTGCCTCCCCAAGCCCAGCAGGCACAAGGGACATCCCCAGCTAATGAAAAGTCACCTCTCTGTGCCCCTCCATGACTGCCTGGAGGCAGATCACCCTCCAGTCACCAGCCGCGCAGAGGCTAGAAAATCCACAAAACTCAGCAAGGGCTGGAGGTGCCTCAAGGAGAGCCCAGGGGAGCACTGGCAGAAGCTCTTCCTTCATTTAGACCGTTATTAGTAAATGAAAAACCACTTAATTACAGGTCTATGCAAGGCTGCACACAGCAGGCAGCAACCAGGGCTGGCAGTGGTGGCTGGTAGCCACCAGAGTGCACTAGTGACCTGCGCATGGCTCCCCTGCCTGCAGCGTTCCCCTGCCCGCACCCTGCTCCCCTGCCTGCAGCGTTACCCTGCCCGCACCCTGCTCCCCTGCCCGCACCCTGCTCCCCTGCCCGCACCCTGCTCCCCTGCCTGCAGCGTTCCCCTGCCCGCACGCTGCTCCCCTGCCCGCACCCTGCTCCCCTCCCTGCCCGCACCCTGCTCCACTGCCCGCACCCCACCCAGGGCCGGTCCATCAGCATCGCCCCCCACCACCCCACTTCTGCCATGAAAGCAGGACATCAGCCAGCATCTCTGCGGCAATGGCTCCGCTGCTGCTGCAGCATCACCCGCGGGCTGGGGGACAGGCTGGTGGCGGTCCCGGGCACGGCGGAGGGAGGAGGATGGGTGATGCAGCCCCGGCCCCCACCCCAGGGTACCTGCAGGGCCTGGTGAGCGATGCTCCCACGCCCGAGTCCCGCCGCTCCCGCATCTCGCTCTCCTCGGCCTCGTTGAGGGAGTTCCCCGTGCTGTCAAAGTCGCTGGCGGAGGTGCCGACATCCGACATGGACCGCTCTTCGAAGTGCAGGTTGGAGGGTTCCCCTCCTGAATCTGATTCCTCCTCCTCCTCTTCTTCCTCCTCCTCCCCACCCTCCTCCGCAGCGCGATCGGGGGAGATGGCTTTATACCAGAGCTCCACCTTCTGCTGCAGCCCCCACATGTGCTGCAGGATGTCGTCCAGGTTCTCGTAGGTCACCTCCCCATCATCCTTGCCGAACTCCTCGCCGCTGCCGAACTCCGGCACGTTGTCGTACACGCTGACCCGGCTGCCCAGTGAGCTGCAGGAGCCGCGGCGCCGGCGGCAGGCGAAGCCCCGGTGGGAGGACGAGCCCTCCACGCTGCTGCTGCTGCCGCCGCCTCCCCCCAGCCCCACGGGCACGGTCCCCGATTGCCAGTGGGTCAGGGAGCTGCCGCCCACGGGACACAGGCTCTCGATGGACAGGGATTTGGGGAAGGTGCCCGGCTTGTGGTCCTGGGGGATGTAGACCAGGCAGTCCCCGCGGTGTGCCAGCCGGGGAGGACAGCCCCCAGCAGCCCACCCACTGCTGGCCGTCGTGGCCATTCCGTAGTCCTCCAGGTAGAGCCCGCCGCGCCTCGGGTCAGAGCTCACCTTGCTCCCCCCCGAGCCCAGCGAGCGGTTAGTCCTATACGACACCGAGAAGAAGTGTTTTTTGCCATGGAAAGAGGCAGATACCCCTCTTTTGGAGGAGCTGCCCTTGGGGGCTGCCAGGTCCCCGTTACTCTTCAAGGAGCTCCATCCAGCTGCGGCCACCTTTTCATCCGGGCTGGCTTTCTCCTTGTCCTTCCTCCGGAGGGACTCGATCCTCTTCAAGAAGCTGCGAGACCGGCGCTTCTTCGGCTTCTCCTTGGAGCCGTCACCGTGGCTCAAGGGCTGCTCTGGCAAGGAGCGCTGGCTTGAGCTGTGGCTGGCGGCAGCGATGGCAGCGGTGGGGATGGGGGACGGGGGGTCCGGCGGTGTGGTCACCATGCCCAGCGTGCCGCCCGTGCTGCCGGCGCTGCCGCTGCTGTGCAGGGACACAGCCTCCGCGTTGGTGCTGAGGTCTGTGAGGACGCTCTCGCGGCTGGATGCCGGCCACATGCTGGAAGTCAGGACCTCGGAGCCCTGCGAGAGGATGTCGGTGGACCCCACGCGGGACCACCTCTTGCTGTCCTGCTGAAAAGCCCACCGGCTGCTGATGGCGCACAGGTCTTCCTCCTCGGAGTCTTCATTCTGCAGGAGGTGACAACAGGGGACAATCAGTCCGAGTCACAGAGGGTCGGCACATGCCCTTCAACCCACGCTTGGTGTCCGTTAGCATCGGAAGCCACCAGGCATCATTTTTTATGGCCGTGCCCAAGGGCCATACCACACCGAGGAAGGGAAGGTACTGAACCCAGGACATCCCTGCGGAGCCCCCCGGGAACACACGGCAGCGCAGCAAGGGGTGCAGCACAGCATCCCTTCCCACGCCAGGCTAAGGGCAGCCAGAGTAGGCAGCAATTCACCCCCAGAATGATTTCCACGTGCCACCCAACACGCTGGCATGCATTTTGAATGTATTATTCATCAAAGGAAATATAAAAGGTTTTGTTATTAACACGCCAATGCTAATTGCTGTCGTGACACACAGGCGGGTTCCACCCATCCTGGGCACATCATGTCATTACCGACCCCGGGATTGCTGATACCCCCCGTGGGGACATTCCCCTGCACCCTCAGCCCCTCGCCCGCCTGGGACATACCTGTTTACGCTGAAAGTGGACTTCCAGCTTCATGGAGGCACATGTGTTCAGGGTCATCAGCCTCCTGCGAGACACCAAGAGAGGCTTTACCTGAGTCCCAGCCCCTCCTGGGGACACAGCACTTTTTTCCTTTTTTTTTTTTGCCTTAGAGCCCCTGCTGCTCACTGTCACCTGTCACCCCCCCAGGACAGGGCTGGCCCCCGACAGACCCTTTACCCTGCACCAGCCCACAGCTGCAGGTCCTGGTGGGTTTTCTTTACCCAAGTGGATGAATCTTCAATTAATTCACCTTAATTAGCACCTTCATGAAGGCTACTACAAGCATTTTTGTTCCTGCATGCAAGTGCTGTGTCTACACAGCCCAAAAACAAGCCTCAGGGACATTTTACCAAAAAATGGACTAATGCAATCCCACTGACCCCCCCCCCAACCCCGACCAAAAGCACGGTCCTGCAGCGCATCCTGCGCCAGGACTAAATGTGTGAAGAGGGAGCAAGGTGGGAGCACAGTGCCCTGGGGGAAGAGAACGCGTCCAGGGGTTCATTCCCTTGGAAGAGCTGCAATTCCCAGTGTCCTTCCATGCCTTTTCTTAGGCAAACACTGCACGGGGCACCTCAGGGACCCCAGAGACAGTTCAAGGTGCAGCACTGGTCCGGCTCAGGCAGCTTGAAGGTGTCCTGCGAGCGGGCAGGGACAACCTGCTCCGGGTTATTAGAGCAAAACAACCTCAGCAGCTCCTGCAGCCGGCCAGGTGACAACAAAAGGACAGAAAGCTCTGACACGGAGGGATGATCAAAGACTTCCCATTGCTCCTGCCCCACTGGGACCACTGGGAGGGAAAACCCGGAGCTCGCTGGGCACCCGGGACATGGCACAGGGGATGTGTTCTTGCCCAGGGCAGCAGCCTCTCTGGGGAGAAATAAATAAGTGCCAGCCCATGTCCCCATCCCTCCTCTGTTCCACCTGGGAGCAGCGTGCGTGGGGGGGACAGCAAGAGGCAATGGCCGTGTCTCAGCATGGAGTCACCAAGGGGGCACGGGCACGGTGACGGGGCCCAAAAGCCAAAGCAGGGCTGGGTCACCACGTGCCAACACGACACAGAGCCCATCCAGACAGATGGACATGGGGATGGGGTCCCTCCTTTTGGATGTTTGCTCTTGCTCACACCAGCAGCACCGGCAGAGCCCCCCCCGAACACGCCGCCTCCCTGCAGCAACACCCCCAGAGCTATTTTCAGCGCTGCTGCCGCGCAGCGGCGTGTCCTGGTGGAAAATGCACAGCCGGGCAGCGTTGCCAGGCACCGGGACACTAACGTCACCCAAAGCCCGCGAGCACTTGGGGACACAGAAATCCTCTGCGGAGCAGCCAGCAGAGCGGGTGCTCTGGGGAAGAGCAGGGACCCGCCAGCACAGACCCACCGCAAACTCAACCATGGCATGAACCGACAGCTCCCGACCCGCCACGAGCACCCGCAGCTCCTAACGACCCGCATGAAGCATTAATTAGCAGCATGCAGCTGCCACGGAGCCCCTCGCACTGCGCCAATGCTCAATAAATCCCTTGCTGTGCATTTTCTCTTTTTCACGGGCAGTACACGCCTGACACCTGCGTGAAACCACAGACAGGAGTTCATCCCCAGGCACTTCGACCCAAACCTGCCTTATGCCAACAGCCAAGCACGGTCTCTGCACTGATGCACAGACGTGGTTTCCAAATTTCATCCTGTTCTCAGAGATGTCATGGAGCATCTTTGCACAATAAAGCAACGTCTCTCTTTGCGCCTCTGGTGTTCCCTGTTCAGGTCTGGCCAATCCATTTCTAATTGAGCTCTACAGGGTGGAGTCACCCAAGCTTGAAATTAAAACACAGCCCGAAAGCCACACAAAGAGAAGAATTATTCCTGGGAAACATTTCCGTTCTCCAGGAGCTCTGGATGCTCACAACAAAAATGCTGCCGTTTCCCTGGCACCCCAGCAGCCAGCAATGCCTCCTGCTTCGAGAGACTAAAGCATCCAAACTCGTCCTTGCAGAGGGAGCGATGGCACCCAAACAGGCCCTGAGCCGCAGCCGGGTGCAAGGCAGGGACCCCCAGCAACCCCTGCCCCACCGCCCCTCACCCAGGGGTGTCCATGCACCGGCACCGCTGCCTGCAGCCGGGAAGGGTGCAAGGGAGCATTACCTGCACAATGATTTGAGGGAGTCCTGGTCTAGGAAGCTGTGGTCCTTCTTCACAGCAGCGATGTCGAGAGGGAACAGTGAGTCTGGGGAGGAGAGCGAGAGGAGAATCAGCAACTGCTTCCGAGCCGGCCGTTCCGCTGGGTGTGGGAGGAGGAGATGCTGCGAGGAGCACGAGGAGGAGCGATGCCGAGGATGGAGAAGATGTCAAGAGCTGGGGAAGCAGTCCAGGGGAAAGGCGTGGGAGTCTCCTGGGCCATGAGCACCAGCAGAAGAAGCCGGGAAGGCTGGGGCACGGTGTTGCCACCTGGAGCTGCCACAGCCATGGCTGCGGGAGGGGAACCCACCGAGGGGGACGGTCCCGCTGAGCCATCCAGGAGCAGTGTTCTGCAGGCAGGGCTCAACCAGGCTCCTGGCAGCGATTCCTCCCAAGGGAGACGTTTCACCCACAGCTGCAGGAGGCAGCCAGCAAAGAGCAGCACACGTCCCCGGGACAGTTAAAGCCCAGGGGAAGGGCTGGTGCTGGGGTGCTGGGCAGGGGGCTGGGCTGGGGGGCTGGGGCTGGCTCCAGCACTTCCTCGGATGAGCTGACTCAGAAATAACCACCAGCCCTTCGCTGTACATTCACACACCCACGCCAGTGCCACCACATGGCTCTGCTCCAGCTGAGCACATCTGGAGCCCGGCTGCCCCTCTTTGGGGGGGACAGGGACCCCTCGGCTTCTCTCCTCAGTACCTCATGGGGCGTTTTGGAGAGCAGACACCTCCCTGGCACTGTTCTATGAGGCAGGACACCAGCCATGCCCATCAGTGAGCCCCTTCTCCCACTGATGCCCCAGGGTGAAGAAAGCCTCTCCATCCCCAAGAGAGAGCCGGGAGCTGTTAAGAGGCACAAAAGCTGCACCAGGATGGTGGCACAGCAGATCCAGCATCTCACTCAATCCCCCCCACCCCTCAGAAGCCGTGGGTTGGGTCTGCACGGGCAGACACGCTGGCTGGGCTCTGGGCAGGAGCTGGGGAAGCCCCCCAGGAGCACAAGGCCACGGCAACATGCCCGAGGGCTTCCATCCAGCTCCCCGCTCGTCTCCGTGCACTTGGAGACAGCTCTGCTGGGACCAGCTATGGGGGACCCGGACCATGAACCACAACTGTCCAAGCCCAGCTGCCAACGAAGCCATGGACCACAGTCACCGAGGGGACACTGAGCCCTGCCAGCTGGGGAGAAAAACAGAATGAGACACAGGAGGATGTGGAAAGTTTTGCTCAGAGAAGCTGGAAAAGGGGCTGGTTTATTCATAGACCCCAGCACCCGCTCCTCGCCCCCCGGGGCTGCAAGCACCATTCAGGGCTGACACCTGGGCTGGGTGTCACCTGCAGGAACCCGGCTGGTCCTCGCACGTGGCCATGCGAGGAGCCTGCCCCCAAAATAGAAACCCAACAGGCAACCTGGAAAGCCATCACCCAGGGGCGAGGGCAGGGCTCCTGCACACGTGTTGTGGGGGGTGGTGAGGTGCCCGACCGAACAATAGCCACCTCTGCAGCCCACCAGGGACCGCGCTTCCCGCTATTGTCCCCACCGGCCGGGGCCGGCTGCAGCCGCCGCTCCCGGGTCCTGTCCCACCGTGGGTCTGAAGCAAACACAGCTGAGCCAGAGGCAAGACCCACCACCAGCATCCTCCCAAAATACCCCTGCTGCATTCCCAGCCCCTGCAACACCCACCAAACCCCCGAGGAGCTGATAGCTCCCCAAAGCCTGCCAGCCCCTGGCTTGAGCCCCCGCCCCAGGGACTCCCTGCAGCCCTGCCCGAAGGGGAAAAGTTCAGGAATGCAGCAGAGTTCACAGCCTGGCCGGCTCCCCAGGCCACGACCAAGTCCAAGGGCTTAAAGTTTAACACATGATTGTACAATTAGTAAGCAATCCTCTCCGTCCCCTCCGTCCCCTCCATCCCCTCCATCCTCTCCTCTCCCCAGCAAGCTGGGAGCTCTCCCTGCAGCCGCCCCCAGTATCTGGTCGATGCACAGGACACAGGACCAGGCACAGGGCAGGGATGGGGTCCGCAGGAGGGGGCGGCTCTCACCTTCGTACAGCTGGGCATACTGTGGGAACCCCGCCGCCCGCAGCCACGCGCAGGCTCTCTTGGCTTCGGTTTCTGAAAGAGAGCAAAGAACCAGGTTGAGTATCCCCCCGGCAGCAGCGATGCTCTCCTCAGCTCCCCCCAGCTCTCCCCAGCTCCCCCAGTCTATGTGCACAAAGCAGAGGAGATGTCCGGCTGCAGAAATGGGGGCCGGGGGGCTGGTGGGCAGTGATGTCCCTGTACAGAGGGGGGGGTCTCTGCCTAAGGCAGCAGAAACTGCTCAGGTTTAGCCTCCCCACCGGCACAACACAAAAAGGAGAAGGCAAGGGGAACAATAGGACCACAAGACACAATTTTAAACCTTCTGATGAAGCATTTAGTTTCTGAACCCACCCAACCAAATGCAGCCAAGCAAGAGAGGAAGATCTTTATTTTTAATAATTACTTCAGAGCTCATCAAAGCTTAGGACCGGTCACTTTTGCAAACATCCTCCAGAGAAGCCTGCCAAAGAAACCTTCCCTTCTCCTCCTCCTCCTCTTCCTCCTCCCCACCACCCTGGACCACCCCACCTCTTCTCATCCGGACAGGCACCAAACCCCGACAGTTCCTGTGCCCCCACCCCTCACACATGGGTCAGCCATCGCCTGGATGAGCCCATCCAATGGCCAGCACTATTTTCTGAGAAATTTCTCAATTTTACAGAACTTGAGGGAAAACAGCCCAAAGCTCCCGCAGCCAAAGCAAGCTGCTGCCTGGTGTCGGCAGTCCCTCAAGTCTGCCGAGATTTATACTTCTGAGGGTGACAAACATTTGACCTCAAGCACAGAAAATGCAACAGCAGTTCCAGGGTCTCGCCCATCCCTCTCGGAGGCACCACCCATCCCAGCCCGGACTGAGCAGATTGCAGTGAAACACCCCAATTTCATCACCACCCACCAGCAGCCTCAGCCCAGAGCTCTGCCTGCGTTTACAACCACAAAGCATCTACAAAAACAAACAAAAAAAAAGCCCCAAACAAGCAGTTCAGTTAAGGACGGGACCAAGCCAAAACCCTGGACCCAAATACTTAGGGAAGAAGTTTTTGGAACAAGCATCTGCATCTGTGTCCAAACTGTGCCGCAGTCCTTCCCCATGCCGCGAGCCCAGCCAAAACCCTGGCTGACCCCTCCTGCCCTCCACAGGGCTCAGACCCAGTAACCCCAGAGGAGACCCCAACCCTGGAGCTTGCCCGGATCAGCCGGGTCCTGGGGAGTGCCGCATGCCCCCCTTGCACCCTGGCACTGCTGCAAGGGAATGTGCCTGGACTTGTGGTCCATGGGCACGGTCTGTGGTCACGATAGCTCCAGAGAGCAGACCCCTCCCATGTCTGCAGGGTGGGCAGGGTCCGAGGGTAGGCATTCCCCACAGCCCCTGGCCAGCAGACCTGCCTGACCCCTCTCCTTCGCTCCCATGGAGTCGCCGGCCACGGGGCCATCCCATCCATGGGTCCCAGACAAGAACCAAATCACCAACCCCCCAACCCACTGCTGCCCTGTGACCCCCCCACTGCTCCCCAGGAAGGATGGCTCCAGCATCCCCCCGGAAAGGACCAGGAGGGACAGGTAGCCAGGAACAGAGCTGCGAGCTGAGCTTACCAGGGACAGCGGAGGGGCTGAGCCGGTAGAAGAGCATGGCCGGGCACCGATGGGCACCGCTGAGCCGCCCAGGCGGCCGGGGGACGCACAGAACCCGTGTGACACCCAGCGTGGCCACGGCCACCCGACCGGGCTGGGGAGCAGCAGGACGCTCCAGTGCAGGACCCAGCTCAGCCCCCACCGCCCCGCTGCAAACGACATTTCCTTCCCCTCCGCCACCTCCCTGCAGGGGCTGGCGGGGGGGGCGAGGGCGAGCATACCCCCCCTCGCCCCGTTTTTGAGCCGGGTCCCAGGCTTCACCCCCTGTGGCAAGCCCTGCACCCCCTCCCCAGAATGGGGGGCGAGCCCAGCAGGGGCAGGGGGTGCTGGCCATCCCAGGCAGGAGCCCTCCACACATCGAAGCGCTGGCACAGGAAAGGTTTCCAAGTGTCCCTGTCCTGGCCGGAGCCGGCAGCCAGCTTCCTCCTTCCACCCGCCCTTCCCAAGCCGTGCTTTCCCAGGGAAGTGCGGGCACGCACGCACAGAGCTGCCGCCCAGTTCCATGAGCGCAGCCAGGGAAGGTCAATGAGCGGCCCTGTTACGTCTCTCCATGTGACATGAGCCCCCGGTGGGCTCTTGGACACCAAAACCAGCACCAACGCGCTTGCTGGATAAAGCTCTCCATGGCGCACAACCCTTACGAGCCTCCAGAGAATCCCCCCTCCCCGGGCAAAGCCTCTCCAGCAGCTCCTGAGGCTGGATGGCATTTCCAAGGCAGAAGCACCGCAGCCCCTCTCCCCATCTCACGTACCCCCCAGCATGCCGGGGTGAGGGGCGGAAAGAAAAAATGGTCAAAGAGAAGAGTCTCTCCCGCTGCCAGTGAGAGTGGAAGAAATGGATGAAAACCAACATGAAAGCTGGAAAAAAGGACAAAACTCCCCAAATCATCTCCCCACACAGTCACCGCACTGGGCATTGCCCTGGGCGTAACCTGCAGCGGGACTGCACCGAGATCCACAGCGGCTCCAGCGGGAACAGCTCCTGGCTGAGGGACGTCTGGAGCCTGACACCGCTCCCACGAGTGCCTCTGGGGTGACACCACTCCCATGAGTGCTTTCGGGGTGAGAGGTGCCCCATGCCTGGCCTGGCACGGCCGCGGATGGTGAACAGCCCGGGAGGGGCAATCAGAGCCCGAACAGAGCGAGCTGGGACACCGGAGGCCAGCGCGATTACCGGCAGGAAAGCTGCTTCCCAGAACCCCAGCACTGCGCTTTCGCTTTAAAAATCAAAAATAAAACCCGAGAAGTCACACCCTAGGATCCCAGCTTCTCACTGCAAGTTTCCAAATTCCCCACAAAAAGTCCCACGCAGCTAATTAGTGTGTGAAAAGAAAAACCACATCATCGAATCGCCCCTCGGTTACCTAATGGAAAACCATGGCACCGGCTGCCTGGCAGACGTGGGCGGGAGCTCTGAGCTCCGGCTGCCACACGCTAACAGGGGGAACACTTCTTTTTCTTTTCTTTCTGGTGTGTTTTCCTTCCATCCTGCCTTAAACTGTTGCCTAAACAGTGACCATGCAGAGGCAGCACTCAGCTTCCCTTCCCCATCCGTAAGCAGAAGCACTCGCCTAATTGTACAGAAACGACAGAAAATCCTGACGCACTGCTCAAACCAGGGGAATGTGCCTTCGCTGCTTGAAAAAGTGAGGAGCTGAACCAACAGCTTCCCATGCGAAATGCACATCCCACTGCTGCTGAAGGTAGTGGGAGCAGGGCATCACCAACGTACACGAAGACTCGCTGCCCACACCGGCCCGGGACGTCGGAGCAGGAGAGGCACACTGAGCATTATGCAGCCACGGGCATCCCCAGTCCACGCGCGGTTTGGCACTCGGCACCAGTAAATACCAGTCATCTGCTTCCAGCCCAGCCAGCTCCCAGCACCAGCCAGCAAACCGCAGAGATTCCACAGCCCGGACAGGGCATGCAGATAGGAACGAGAAACATCGTTGGATGCTCTCCCAGATGTGGCAGGTTTCCATAATTAACCTTTACACAGTAAAGAGGTCACACAAGCTTTGGGAACTGCTCCTTGCTGTGCTGCCAGCGAGGAATTGTTCAAATGCCTCCGCCACCTCCAGCCCCCCAATGCCCTGTGTGCTCCCAAGGGCATCGCTCCCCGGGGATGGCACCATGCAGGGGGACCCCTCCCTTGCCCATCGCCCCCAGCCATACCCAGCCAGCAGACCCCACCTTGCATGGCTGCAAACCCAGCTGAGCACAGCTCCTGGGTGAGGACAGCGGGGAGGAGGGCTCTGGGAAGCCAGGAAAACCACAGCTCTATTGTCAAAGCAAAGTTTGCAGGTAACAAACCCGGCTCTGCTCTGCTGGTGCCCCCCAGCCCGGGCAGAGGTGGCTCTGCGGGGTGTGCACGGAGCTGCAGGGACCACGGCAGGCAGCACCCCAGGCAGCAGCCACCCTGAGGAGCTTCCCCCGCCCGATCTCTGCCCCGCTCACATCTCGGCTCAGCTCCAGGGCAGCATGTAACTGCTGTTATCAGCTGGATGCGACAGCTTTGGTTTCCTCTCCTGCAAACGAGCCCAACAGTAGCCTCGTGTCTGTTTATTCTAATCTAAAGGCAGTTAAAACACAGCCCTTTGCACCCCAAGCGAGCAGGACCTCGTTCTTTGCACCGCAAACGCAGTGGTAAGACCACGGCCACAAGGACACCTGGAGCTGGGCTCTGCACCATGCCCAGCCAAAAGCAGCTTCTCCCCTTGCAGGCAGGTGCCTGAGACAGGAGCTACACCTGGTCTGCATGGGAACACCCCACTCCCACAAACGTCTCTGAGCAATTTCAGTTCACATTTGCCGCTTTGCTGTCTTTAGTAAAGACGGCAAGAAAGCAGTGAAGCAGCCGCATCAGCCCCAAACGAATGAGGCTTCATCATCCCTTTGTGAAACGCAAACACGTTTGTTACCTTCTTTACTTTAGAAAGGGGAGAGAACATCTCCTCTTCTTTCAGTATTCACCCCTCTGGGACAACAAAGTCTAATGTTAAGCCAATGTTCATCTGCAGCAGCAGCAAAGTGTCTCTTCCTCTCCTGGGGTGTTATCTTAGACCCAAAGGTTGGCTAACCAACATCCATGCCCAAGAGGCGTGGGGTGCCCAGCTGCTGGGGGCAGAAGCCAGCTGGGTGCTGGACACACTGGACGTGGCTGCGGGACCAGGGGGTGGCAGAGACACACCGAACCCGGCGAGCACTGCGGCAGCTCAGGGGTTAAACGCCCTGTGTTGAGCGCTGCAGCTGCAGAGCAGATGTCTGGGGGGAAGAAGGGGATGGAGAGGGCACCCATAGGAACAGAAACAAAGGGCCAGGAAGGTGAAGACCCCGATCCATCCTCTGTGCCTTGCCCACCTGCATTTTCGCAGCTGCTCTGACCCCAGAGGAACCGCAGCTGGGGCAAGAACCATCCCCTCCTGCACTCAGGCTCCAGCAGCCCTGTGCCCGCAGCCAGCAGCAACCATGCACAGGGAACAGGGCAGCCTGCCCCGTCCAAATGCAATCACTGTGCACAAAGAGCACTGATCGTACGCTGGCACACGTCTGTTCTGGTGGCCGTGGTGCCTCGGTGCTCTCGCAGCTGTAGGAACCCCAGAGGAGAAGCAAGATGAAAACAGCCACTCAGATGCAGAACAGAATTATCCATCTTGCCCATCCTGGATCCCACCCTTTCTAAAACTGCACAGTTGTTTTCCTGTTGATTATCCCACAGATCGCACACGCACTTTGTTTGGACTGACAGACGCCGTCCCTGCGAGCACAGCTGCCGGTGCCAGAGCTCCCGACCTGACGGCTCCGGCAGTGCTGGGCACGGCATCCATCGGATGCTGCAGGTACGGCCAAGGGGCACGGCATCTCTCGGATGCTGCAGGTATGGCCAAGACCAGCCCTCCCGATGAGGAGGGACCATGTAATGCAGTGTTTCGCATTGACACCAAGAGCCCATTTTTCCACTGCTTGGAAGAGCGTTGGACCAGGCACCGACAAAACAAGGCACCCACAGCCTTCAGCACGCCCTGAGGCTGAAGTCCAGAGAGCAGTATCCCAGCGATGCTTCCCCCCCGCCCCGTGCTTACACCACGTGCAGTGCGACAGCCAACACGAGCCAGCACTCATAGCCAGGGAACGTCAAGGCAAAGGCAAACCACAACAGTTTTGCTGAAAAGCCAGAACCAGCAGCAGCTCTTGCCTTTGCAGAGTGCTCTCAGCCCCGTAACGCAGCGTCTGCAGCTGACACGCACTTGCATCTCCAGCCAATGCAACCTGCTGCAGCTCCTCTCCCGCGCTGCACTGCCCCGACACACGAGGAGCACCAGTGGGACCCCACGGAGCAGCATTCCCTTGCGGTCTTTCTGTAGCTTTTTCTGTGTTGTGCAGCATTATTAATCCACTCAGATCCCAGCTGGGGAGTGCACAGGCTCCTGCGGCCCTTGCTGGGAGTCCTGCACCGCAGCCCCCTGGCCAGCAGACCCATCTCCCTGCAGAGCTTGGGCACACAGCTACCAAAAATAAAATAAATAAACGCAAATATCAAACAGGGTGCAGATCTGTTACGCCCACAGCATCTCAACTGGGGAGCAGAGGGTTTGAAACGAAAGCCACTCACAACGCTGCTGAAAGCGGCCTGGATGGCATCGCATCACCTCCTCTCCCCGTCCCACCACACCCACAGCACCGGGGCATCACCAGACTGGGGTTTGGGGCTCACAGCAGGACAGCCACGCAGCACCCAGCTGCAGCCCCTCCCCGGGCAGGCATGCTCTAGTCAGGGTAGGAGCTACAGAGCATTTCAAGGAAAAAAAAATAAAAAGGAAAATCTAGTCCGTTTTTCAAGAAAAAGAAGAAAAAAAAAAGCTGAACAACAAAACAGCTTACACCTCCTAACCCTTCCCTCACCCTGCTGCATAAAAGCCAAAGCAAACTGACTCACTGCAAAGGAAAGGCTGTTTTCAAGAAACCTCTGACAAGGAAAAAGGTCATTTTACAGACTTTCCCATCACCCCTCGAAAGCGTGCTTGCTGGCTGAACCTTCCACAGGTTGGAAACACCAGGCTGGGACACGAGCAGGCTCACCATGGCAGAAGCTGTTAATCCTGGCTTTGTTCATTGGCAACCACGGATTAAACACAGAACAAAATACCAGCATGACCACCGGCCTCCGTGACCCCCCACCTCAGCCACCCCGGGACCATCCACCACCAGTGAGAGGGCTCTCGGCCAAAGACCTTCCCGCGGGCACTCAGCCGGAGAGCTCCGATTTTTCCATGCAGGCTGGCTGCACCGAGCTAATAAAATCTGCCCTCATTGACCCCGGCATCTAATTTCTCATTAGAAGCAAACAGTACACCCCTGGCATGCACAGGGCTGAGCTGCGCACGCAGCGGGGTGGGAGCTGGCGGGAGAGCACCGGGACAGGGACACCGAGGTGGCCTGGCTGCAGATGGGACAGGCATGGGATGCCCGTTCCAGGCGGGTGGGTTGCAGCTTTTAATTGCAATTGGAAAAATGAGATCCTGAGATGATGCTCAAGTAGGAAAGGTCCCGCAGGGCTGCGCTTTGCTGGCACCAGGCTCTGGATGTGGGAGTGACCAGGAGCATGTGGCACCACCCTGCAGTGAGCTCAGATGGAGAAGAGTGATGGGGACCCCCAAAACCCTCCTTCCCATCCCATCAGACATTGACTGGTCAAACTGGGAAAACCAACAGCAAAGACCGATCCATCACAAACCTCCCAGTCCCTCGAGATACCAAAGAGGACTAAAAGCTCTGGAAGAAGATGGTTCAGGGACAAGAACAGTAGCACCCGCTATCCAAGATATCTAGACTAATTGCCTAATTTTTCTACAAATTCATGGTCTGCGCTCAACCCCTTGGTGCCTCGTCGTGCCCTGGAAGCATTTCCTCCCCCTGCACAGGCAGGACCGGCCCAGGAGCTGGGGAAACAGCACGGTCCGACAGAGGAGCTCATGGGGTTAGTCTCTGTAACAAAAAGCAACTGCGCTTCCCCGAGTCGGTGCATAAATAGTTGAATGAGCTGTGAGATCCCTTGGCTGAGCAGGACCTGGCAGGGGGGAGCCTCAGTGAGAAGCCCCGAAGGGGCCGGCTGGGAGGAGCAGGCTGGTGAATCCATCAGCGAGCAAACCTGGGACAGGAGCGGGATGAGAACGCCCGCACTCGTGACAGCAGTGACCGCCTGGAAGACAGGGAGGTGTCGCAGCAGCCATCCGAGTCACCAGCGACCATCTGCAAAACTTCCACCAAGGCGGGAGGAGTCGAGAGCTGCTTCCAAATGTGATCTCACGTCCCAGCCATGCCGGGAAGTACCGGCCCCAGCGACAGCCACGCTGCTGCCCTGCGGCTGCTCTGCCGGCCGGTGCTGCGGTGCCGCCTGCTCCGCTCACACCATGCACACCGCAGCGCCCGGCAGGTCAATGAAACCCCTGAACCGAGAAGGTTTGATCCTCCTGGGGCCAAAAGCAAGCAGTTCCAGTGCAAAAAGAGTATTGCTAAAAGCATGCTGGCCAACCAATAATAATAACCATATTTTAGAGTGAAAAAAGCCTTTCTGTGCACAAATTACAGCAGACACCAGACCCGGGTGATGCTGCAGGTGCACTCGAGCTGTGCGATGGTGGTGGCCAAGGCTGGCTCTCTGCAGGGGACATTGGCCATGGATCCGGGTCAGAGCAAGGGAGGCACAGGAGAGTGCTACCCGTGCGTCCTGCCCCCGTGACACCGTCCCCTCAACAAGGGGATGTTGGTCCAGCTCTCCTCAGGAAAAGCCTCTTCCACCGCTATCCCTGGCCAGACCTTCCTGTCATTAACGCGGCCGTGGCGCCGCAGAAGGAAACCAGACCAAAATTTCCAGCTGCAGCCAAAGAGCAGCAGCTGCCCTCGGGGTCTCGCGTCAGCCAACATCTGGAGGTGGGAGAAGGGAGGGGAGCCTCGGCTGGCTCCAGAGCCACGGGAGAGGGGCCAGGTGCCCCCCCGGCCGGAGTGAACCGAGGTGCTGCCCAGGTGGTTCACTAGGGTCCCGAACCATCAGCTCCTGCTGGGGCACGGAGCAGGTCCCAGTGCCCCCGTCCCCTGCACCTGCGGGAGATGGGGAGCTCGTGGAGCCAGCCGAACCAGGCAGGCGGACGAGAGGTTTTGTAGGACACCTGAGCCAGACCAGAGCCCACGACCCCCTCGTCCTTCCCCTGTCTCCCCACGGGATGGAGACGGTGCTGGGGCTGGAGTCCAAGCTCCTTCTCTTCACGAAGCGAGCAGGAGAGCGGCCAAGGGGCTTTTCGAGAAGTGGTTTTAAAGGATGTCACAGTTTTGCAAAGAGACAAAGGAACATTAAAAAAAAATACAGAAGTCTCCTTGCCAGGAATGTGGGGAATGTCAGGGAATATTACAAAACAGGATGCAAAATCTGGCCTCGAGCGATGTTACAGACTCATACGCTGGCCTGACTGTCAAGATGCTGAATCCCAATGGAAGATCAACCAGGGGAATGGCAGAGTCCGCTCACCCGGCTTGGTCCCATCTGTCTCCCACTGGCAAAGCCAGCGCAGCCCCTCTGCCCGCCCCACGCCCCTTCCCGCAGCCATGTCCACCCACCCACCCGCTGCCCAGGCATGGGCTCAGCCCTGGCCCCTCACGTACAACAAGGCGTTTTCGGAGGGGCTGGAGCAAGCAAAGCTCCAGGGACGTTATGATACGAATGCACCGGAGCCGGCACTGCGGCTGCAGGCAGCAGGATCAGCAGCAGAGGATGATCCCCCAGGTCAGGACATGGAGAAGCCGGAGAAGCCCAGGAGCTGGAGGACATCAGGAAGCCCCACTTCACCACACCGACTGTTTGCAGGAACAGCGTTAGGGAACAGAGGCTGGTTCCTGGCACAGCAGCGCCTTTCGGCAGGAACGGGCAGGTTTTCTCCAGCCCCCCTTCCATGCGACAGCCCCTGTGTCCGTACAAGATCTGTCACAGCAACCCCGCTCGGGGGTTTCTTGCCCGGCTGAGCATTGCCCCAACAACACAACGGTCTTGCTCGTGGCCAGATGCGGTGAGGAGAAAGATGCTGCAGGTTCCCCTCCTGATGATGGGCTTCCGCAGGACCGGGCTGAGGAAGGCTCCAGCCCACAGCCCATCTGTTCCAGGGGTTATACTGGGAAAACTTTGCCCTAAAGACTGTCATACTGGACTATCCACCTGGGATCACACACGGAGGAAACTCCAACAAACCCTCGGCCGCAGAGGCAGTGCACGGTGCACCCCGCACCTGGGGGCTCTGCTCGGCAGTGTTTTACACGGGTGAGCTGCCCCAGCAGTTATCTTTGCATCTGTCAGAACAACGCTTTAAAATGTTTATATCTTCGCAAGCCAGCGCTACTTCTCAGTCTCACGAGCATGCGGTGATTCTCCTGTTGGCGTTTCTAAGGAAAACTTTGCCGCAGAAAACTCCTACCTTCGAGCTGCCGGCTAACGTCATTGGTGGTAAATCAATCAGCTCACATCCTTCTACAACTCATCTGTGTCTATTTTTATGAGCTGCTAATTTTTGACTCACACGCGCATGTTTCACGAAGGGACTCAAAGCTCTTCGTTAACACTCGGCTTTCACAAGTGGTTAGAAAACCGAGCGCTGAGCTGCTCTGGAACGACAGGCTGCAAAAGCCTCTGTTCCTGTCCCTCTGCGCAGGTGGCCCGGCATGCCAGTGCTCCCAGTCACCTTGGCATCCTCAGAGGCCAGCCGCACCAGCCACCGTAGCCACTTGCCCTCCAGCCCCATCCGACACAGCCTGCACCTTGCTTTTGTCCAAAAAAACGCATGTCCCAGTGCCTGGATGCTCGGATGTGCAGCCTCTTGCCTGGTGCTCGGCCGAACGAGGTCCAGCGGTGTGCACAGGGATGGGCACGCTCCAGCAGGCTGCCCGGCGCAGGCTTGCACATGCATGTGCACGGTGATACCAACCCCTGACTGCTGCACCGACGGACTCACTGCCCTCACCTGCCAGCTGCTCACCCAGCGTTCACCCCAACAACCCGCCTGCAGAACTGTGGGGGGCACGAGGTGCCTCTCGGCCAAGGTCACCCAGCTGCACCCCAGGAGCTGATCTTTGCTCTTCCCCAGCTTTCCAGAGTGATTCTGGAGAGAAGCGTGGGATACGGCACCTCCTCCCACTTCCAGTGTAAACCACCTCCGTGTCCATCCCACCCACGACCCGCGGGCTGGTGCTGAGAAGGGATGTCCAGGCAGAGGGATGTGCAGCTGGGGAGCAGCTGCAGCAGCTGTGCAGGCAGGAGACACGCAGGCAGGAGCTCGCAGGCAGCCCGTGATGCCTCCTGCCCACGGCCAGCCCCAGGCAGAGCTGGAGATGGGCGAAGGGCAGCAGCTGGCGTTAGAAATCGGGGAAAGCACCGTCAGAGCCACTTGTGCACCATTCAATACCGCAATGGGCTTCAGAGTCTGGCCAAGACCCAGGAGAACCTCTATAAGCTGCAAAACCCGACTCGGGCAATGTGGGGTTATATTTACCCCTGCCATCTCCATGCTGCCTGGAGCACAGCTCCCGCTCAAGCAGAGCAGGAACCTGCCCCAGGTGAAGCGGATGGAAAGGTGACTGGCTCTGCCAGCCCAGACACCCGAGATCTCGGCGTCCAGCTGCCGTAAGGAGATGGGGGTCTCAGGGGCTGCACATCCCCGAGGCAGGACCCCATCCTGACCCGGAGCTGGGCACTCGGGAACCCTGCCGAGACGGTGGTTCTTAATTCACCGTGTTCCTCCTCTCTATGGAGACAAAAGATTAAACATCAGTGAACCTTATCAAGCACTAATCACTGAGACTCTGGCCTCATCATCCTCTGCCTGCTCCAATGGCTGCGGCCAAAGAAATCAAGACGTGAGACACGGGCTCCTCGCACAGGACCCTGCCTGAGGGACCGCAGGCCACCCCTCAAAGTGTCCCCCCAAAGCACGGCCCTGACGGACAAGGGGAGAAGGGGCAGGGGCTGCCATCGCAGAGCCATGGGCGCACTCAGGGTTTGCAGAGCCGAGAGGGGGCAGGAAGGAAAGACGTCAACCCGCCGAGCTCTGCCAAGTGCCTGGCGCTGCTTCCGCAGCAGTTCTGCAGAACTTAATTAATGAGCAAACATCTGCAGCTCCACATCCCGTCAAGAACATTCACAAAAACAGGCTCCATTCAGGCAAAAGAAAAAAAAATTAATTGCAAAAAAATAAAAATCACTGCTCCTGCAGCAGGTGGGAAAGCTGCAGAGACCAGGAGTGGGAGAGGCAGGCACCGGGGGACGGGGTGCAGCAGCAGCAGGATGGGTGAGACCCCCACCCCACGAACAGCATGACCCCCACCATCGCTTCCTCCAGTGGAGGAAGAGCTCCGGGGCACACCCAGCTCCTCTCAGAACAGGCTCTGCCGACACAGAAAGGCAATCCACCGAAAATCCACCCTCAGCCAAGTCCCAGCCTGCCTCCCCTTCCCTGTGCCCGGATCCCGCAGCCTCTCACGGTCCGTCGCAGGGGCCCGGCCGCTCTCCTGCAAGTGCAAGGTGACGGCTCGGAGCATCCAAGTGCCCAGGAGCATCGGTGTGCCCAGGGAATGGAGCAGGAGGTACAAAAGCTTCAGCTCACCACCTCCCTCCAACTTTCCTCTTTCCTGATCACTTCTCCCACCCCATGCTGCAGGTCCTGCCACCAACACGGGACCTCGCCAGTGTCCAGGGACTGACCGGGGAGGACAGGACGGGGAATGACGGGACACCTCACCCACCCCTTCCAACCCGCATGCTGGGACCACAGCAGCAGGGAGGAGGGCATGAGGCTGCCCGCCCCCCCCTCCAGCACCCACATCTGTGCTGCAAAGTGGCATTTTCAGCTTTTCACCATCAAAACACAGATTCCACCCACCGCCCGTCCCAGCAGGTGGTGATGGGAAGTAAGACCAGCCTCTTGTTTCACCAACACGCACGTTTCCCGCATTTGTAGCAGCTCTTCGAGAAGCAGATCACCATTTCCTTCAGGCACATTTCCTATTTAACCATCCTGGGACAAAACCAATGCCTACCTTTTCTGTGTTCTGGATCAAATGTTTAAAGCCAGAGCTAACAGCCTGCTGGCATTTCTCCAGTTACCAAAGACAGACGGTTTTGGTGTCTCCTTGCAGCTTGCAAGGCTACAAAGCCGAGGGAGAGCCGTCTGCGGGTTTTTTAGCCAGAGAAACTCAACAGATGCAAAACCCAAGGGGGACGAGGCCCTGGCCGGACTCTCCACCTGACACACAGCTCTGTCCTGCAGCAGCACCTGCCAGCAGCACCCCAGGGTGCACCTCCAAACCCCCTCTCTGCAGTACCCACCAACAATTTGAAAATGATGCAGCTCCTTTTGTGCTGGGAACAATCCTCACCCCCGCAGCACCACCTTATCTTATTGATCCTCTCTTCCCTGCTTCCTTCCTCTTTGCAATCTGGTTGCCAACCATTAGACTCACGGTTATCTTTGTCTACAGAATCCCAGTGTTCCCAGTTCAGCCTTTTCACCCGCCTCATGGCCAGCAGCACCTCGTGGCCGGGACCACCGCTCCTCAGGCTGAGCGATGCTACCAGTGGTCCCGGCAGCACCGGGGCCGGGAGCCAACGGGGAACAATGGGAACCATTGACCGAGCAGGAAGCTGCATCTGCTGGATGAAACGCTATCTTCAAACAAGACGTGTTTGGATAACTCCAGTTTCATAACGCGCCTCTTCCGACGTTAGGAAATCACAGTAATAAAAAGAAAACAAAATGGGGGAGAAGAGACTTGGCATGGGGAACAATGGGAGAACTGCTCAGACTGCCTCGGGGGTGAGCGCAGCCTGCGGCCACCCCTGGGGCTCCGCTGCGGGTCCGAGGACCTTGCACGGGAATAAAGGTCTGATGGAGTGTCAATGGGAAAAGAGTTTAATCTGCGCTGCAAACAGCAAGAGCACAGTAAATACTGATGATCTTATATATTGCCGTGTTTGCTTGGTTGTTTCTGTTTTTAATGGAAATCAAAGCCACCTGGGGAAGGGAGCAGGATCCAACAGAGGGCAGAAGGTGGGTCCAGCAGCACTTATCTTCAGACAGCCCGAGGCAGATAATCCCCCTGCACAGTCACTTCGTTTTCCCGGGATGTGCAGGACCCCGCTCCTCGCCCCGCTCCGGCAGCTGCTGGTCCCACGGCCACTGCTCCCACCACAACCACCTCCCACAATTTCGGACAAGGAGCCAAGAGCTGAGGTCACCCAGCCGCCGGACCCCTCCCCAGCACCCACCGCCCCTCCCCACCCTCCCCAGGCCAAATATAAACTTGCTTACAGGAAATGCCTGAAAGAAAAGGCACCTCCCTGAGCCCCGGAGAATGCCCAGAAAATAAACTGTCTCTGGACATGAAGGAAATGGCTTTTCTTTTTTTTTTTTTTAAATCACACTGCAAAGCACCTTTAACCCTTTCAGTCCCTGCTGCAAACTCTCACCCACATGCCCCAGGCCCTTGGGGTGTTTCAAGGTGTCTACGCTCCAGGTCAGCAATGCAAGAGCCTTTTGGTCCAAAATCCACAATCCAAAAGCAAACTCGCTTTCTGATAAGGAGAGCCCCGGACCCTCAGAACAGGCTCACAGCTGGGACCCTCTCCTAACTGCAGGGGAACTCAGGCTCCGCTCCAAAGCCGCCAGGCAGAGGGGGACCACACACAGTCCTTGGCTTTACTGGGGGTCCTGCATCACCTCGTGCATCTGAGGGGATGGGGGGGCTGCACCTGCGCCTCCCCCTCCCACCCCAACCCCTTTTCCAAGGGCCTTGGTCCCAAGGAAGAAGCAATGGGAAAGGTGAAGTGGCGCATCCCATGCAGCCCTCAAGCCCTAGTGACACTGTCCCCCAGCCCAGCAGCTCCTGCCCCACGTGGGCACAGCACGGCAGCTGCTCCAGCCAGCAGGACCACGGCTGCGCATGGAGGATTAGGAAGGACAAACGCTGTTTTCATACCAGCACCCCTACACAGAAAAAAAAGAGCAGCAGGAGAAATCCAGGATAGCCAGGACACAGAGGCAGCTGTCCCAAAACAGCCGTTCAGGGAAGCCCTGAAGCAAGTGGGGAGAGGCGAGCTCACCCTCCCTGGTCCCCATGGGGGACCCGAGGCAGCGTCACGACAGATGGAGCATCCCGGGAGAGCCCTCGGACCAACACGCCAGCACAGGGCATGGGCATTGCCACAGGGACAGGCACTGCCAGAGCGGCTGCAGAGAACGGCAATGGGGCAGGAGCAATAACTCTAACTGGGTGGCAGGATCCAGTAGTGTCCCCCTGCGCTCACAGGTCACAAGCTGCTTACGGAGAAGGCAATTCCCTGGTACCCCTCTTCTACGGAGGAGAAAGCTCCAGCAGAGCTCTCCCAAGCAGAGTCAGGAGCAAAGCCAAGCGCACAGCCCAGCTCCCTGCGTTTGCAAAAGCGCTTCCCTTGTCACCGGACCGCAACGCCTCCCCAAACGTGCCCCTTAAAAAATGTATACTCAGGGCTTTAAGTCGCAGATGCACAAAGCAGTTTGATACAATTCAGCTGCTGCTGCAAAATGCCTAAAATACTTGTTCCTTTTTTTTTTGTTTTGTTTTTCATTTTTGAACCCCAGCAGCCGTGGCAAAGCTGTGCAGCAGAGGTGTGTGCAGGCTCTGGGCGTGGGAAAGGAAAGCAGCAGGGTCAGCTCCCACTCGGCTGGAGAGCGAGTGTCTGTCCGCAGCGCAGGGCAGGGCTCAGCAGCGGATCTGCCTGCCTCTGAGCAGAAACCCAGAGGTCAAGTCAAGCACTTTGGTACCCAGAGGTCCTGGAGATGCCCGCATGGAAGGTGTTAGGGAAGAGCAGACCATGCAGCAGCGCCGCAGATGCTGGCATCTCCAAGGATGGACGTCTCCAGCAGCTGAAGGCTGCAGCAACATCCTGTGGACAGACCCAGGAGCTCCCCAGTGCTCCCACCACTGCACTGTGCCTGGGACACATTTACCAGGACAACAAAGCTCCTCTGCCGTGAGCATCAACCCAACACCTAGTGTCCCACGGGCAGGGGACAGCTCCTCAGGCTGGGGGAGGACGGGAGGGACCTGGGCAGGGCAACAGGCACCCCAGCACCTGGCAGGTACTGACCACCTGTCTTCTCATATACACAACCTCAGGCACAGTGAAGACCTTCAAACCCTTTTTTTAAAAAAAAAAATCCTTTTTTTTTTTTTTCTTTTTTTTTTCTTTAAGGTGCTCACACTGGTGGCTCTCAGCAGGGCACAGCATCCCTGGGAGGCTGCTCAGGAAGATGCAGAGCAACCATGGGGCAATTCTCTGCCTGGGAAAACGAAGCCGAAACACCGGCCTTGACTGCCCCAATGCCCTGCTCTTGCCCAACGACACTGACGAAACGAGGTCAAGTGCGTTCTGAGTCACCGCCAAGCGTCACTGTCCCGCAGCCCCGTGACACCTCTGCCCTGACTCCACAAACGCCCCGTGTCCAGCCACAGCCTGGCGTGGGGCCATTGGTGTGACCTCGTCCCCCCCAAGACACGCAATGTGACCTTGTTCCCCCAAAACACGCAGCAGCCAGGGCTGGAGCACGGCAAGGGGTGCGGAAGAAGCACTTTGCTGCCGTTCCCAGAAGAGATGGGGAGAGAGCACGACTCCTCTGTGCTGCCCCAGACAAAAGTGCATTCAGACACTGAACTCGTGCCCTTGCAGCAGCGAAAACACTCTTGTGAATTCAGATTGGGGGGAAGAGAGGAAGAGTAGAAACCCCATCATGTACGTTTGCAAATAAATTGTGCTGGACCAGCAGCACACGGGCAGGTCAGAAGAACCCTGTCCTGATGCCACCCCACACACCTGCACGTGGGGTCCTTAAGCAGTGGTGTTTGTCACTCGTGCCCCAGCGAGCTCTGAGCACGGGCACCAAAGCCTGCTCCCGACCGGCACAGCAGTGGAGAGCAGGATGGACCCACAGGACCTGGGAGATGGGCACCAGAGAAGAGGATGGCTGACCTTGGCCACGGGACATCACAAGGAACCCAAGCCGGCCACACGCCTCTGCACAGGGGGACACGCGACGGCCGAGCCCCCTGGGAAGGTTCCCCACGCCGCCGTGCCTGTTTGTGCCCGTTCCCTGCGCCAGCCGTTAACGTTCACTCCGCCTGCCATCGGCACTGGGTGACAAGTGCCCTGCTCTGATAAGGGACCCGTCAACCGGCTCCACAACCCGCTCTGCCGCCAGGCGAGCGTGCACACGTGGCGCGGGGACCTGGTCGATCATTAACCGGGCAGCGCAGGGAAGAGCAGTGGGGTGGCAAGACCAGACAGCTGCCCACAGGCACCACGGCTGAGCAGCCAGAGACGGGGCTGGACACCCGCAACCCCACGGGAGCCGCATCCCACGGGCTGGGGGTTGGCATCCAGGGTCACCCTGGGGAGTACCGGGCAGAGCAAGGCCAGCACAGCCCCACATTGCGACAACCCCTTGTGCCGATCCGTGCAAGCAATGTGCCGAATCCATTGGGAAGCAAACAGATGATGAAAACCTGTGAGCCACCACTTCCTGCACCTGAAAATGGATTTCTTGCTGGAAATGTAGGAAGAGACCCTGTCTCTTTACATTTCCGTGCCCAGCCCCAGTCGCCTGGAAAAGTTAATATAATTATCCGGAGGTGACTTTCCGAAAGGCTCGCACAGGAAGGGTCATTGTGGCTCAATCATTAACCGGCGGGAGACCCCTGGCCTGGCTGGAATGTGGCCGCACGCTGCCAGCCCTCTCCGGAGCACTCAGGAGCTCGGCACAAAGGTTGGCGGATGCTCCTCCGCCCCGGCCACCGGCCCCAGGGAAGGCTCCGGCCGTTTTCCAGCACAGCCTTTCCTCCAGCGCTGAATCCACCCCAACACCCCCTTCACACTTCCCAGCAGGGCTAGAGGAGCGTGTGGACAAAGGGAAGTTGAGAAATTACAAGACCCAACATCCACGCAGGTGTCCCCACTGCCATGCGTGCCCCAGTTCCCCCCGGCAGTGCTGACAGCCCCCACGGCTCCAGGGGCTGTTGCTGCTCCAGCTGCTCCTCTCACCTCCCAGTGCCACTGCTGCGGTGGGACCGGCACAGGCACGGCGTGGGACAGGAGACCTGGCACGAGCGATGGCATCCCAGCGCTGCAGCCTGCAATCTGCCCCCCAAAGCCTTTTACACCCACAAAACCAGCTCTGCTTTTATCGCGGGGCTCCGGCAAGATGTTTCACCAAACCCAGCGGGCAGAGGATGAAGCAACGTCCGTTATCAGGCTGGGGGATGGCAGGAGGTACCACTGCTGGGTTGGGGAGATGAGCCATGGAGCGGGGCAGAGGTCCCCTGTCCCCCAGGACATGCCCCAGCCCCCCTGCAGCTGGGGCCGCAGCGGTCATGCCGGCATTTCCTGCCTCCGCAGCCCCGCTGCCGGCACGCTGCCTGCACTGGAGGATTAAACTCCCACGTCCATCTGAATGCAAAAGCCCTTCCAAAAGCATGCACAGTGCAAACGCCAGTGTGCAAACCCCTGCAGCGGGCAAACTGCCCTGGGCTCTTCAAGAGAAAACAGTGTAGGGAAGGAGACTTGGTTCTCCTCTCTACTGGGCGAGGATTTACCCTGTTCCCCGGGAGAGCAAACCCAGGAAAGCAGCTGGCTTTCCACAGCTCCTGTCCTGCCTCCCGGCCGCTGCTGCCGGGCTCCACCAGGAACCTGCCCCCAGCAGCACCCACAGCGCTCGGTGCCAACCGCTTGTTCCTTCCCAGCAAAGTCACGCAGCAACCTCTGCAACACTCCCAGGGAAAGGGCAACCTTTCTTCCCTCCACTCAACTTCAATTGACTTTGAGAGCCTTCAAATCTTTTTGAAATGAGTACAGAAACCCAGGGGAAGTACTGAAGTGCCCCCAGGCATGACCATATTTTGTTCTCTTACGAAATCGAACTGCTGGCAGCCTGTCCTGTGCATACGCTCAGGTCTGGACGTTTGAGGCAATGCAGACAAGGAATGCTCAACAGAAGCACGACTGGATTTATTCAGTTGGTCTTTTATTAGAAAAGTATTTCTCAGAGGTAGCACAAGTCCATGCAGCAAAGGCAAGCACCTCCTCAGAAGGGAGGTTTGGTACCTGCTCTGCAACAGGGCTTCATGTTGTCTCACATCAGGAAATTACTGATCAACTTTTGGCATAATGGGGGGGGGGGCGATTTTTTCCAACAACAGAGAGAGGCAGACGGAGTTTGAGCTGAGACGAGCTCCCAGCCCAGGACACGGTGAGGAGCAGACCCCCCCCGGCACACACGTGCAGGGAGCAGCGAGGGGCTGCACTGGCTCCAGCAGCGCTGCCACCTCTCTAACTGTGCTTCAGTTAAAATGCAAACAGAGAAAAACACTTTCATTGATAAGAATTGAAGTATGCACACTGAAAAGAACGCAGGCTTCTGCCAATAGCGCTACGATACGTGCCCTGACACCCCAGGACTGTACCAGGGTCTATAAAAGAGGCTCCTCTGCCCTCTGCACCAAGGCGCCGTTCTAAAACACAAACCACAAAACCAACCGCACAAAGAGCCGGTGTTTGAGTTGGCCGCGATCAAACAACTCCTGAGAAAACAGCCTCGCACCTTGGCAGCACGCTCTGACAGATCGCTGCGCTCGCAACGTGATGAACTACGCACGCACGGCGAACCCGACCGTTCCTGCCGGAGACAAAGGTCTCCAAAAGAGACGAGTGGCTGGAAACACGCGCCCACGGCACCGAAAGCCGGAACGCGGCGTCCAGCCTCCCCCAGTTATAGCGCTGGGGCCTGATCCGAAGCCTTATGACGCCAACACGGTTTTTCCATGAGCTCTCTAGACCAGATGGCAAATCTATGCTTTCCCAGACACCGATGCAATCATCCGCAATCCGGGCCAGAGGAGGGGTGAAGAGGAGCAGAAACCCCCAGGCACCCAGTTCGCAGCCCCCCACCAGTCTGGCGATGGGGCTGCGGGCAGCGAGGGGGTCACACCCCGAACCCCGCAGCTCAGGGAGGAGCAGCCCCCGGCCCCTCTCCCCCCGCTGCCGTGACTCAGCCCGGGAGTGCCGGGCTCCAGGAACATCTCCGGTTTGTCAGCAAACGTGTCCCAGCCCCAGCCTCTCCTCCTCCCGGCCACCGCCGCCCCGTCCCGGCACCGTGGGACCCCGGTACCCGCTGCCGACCCCCAGACGAACCCCCCCGACGGCTGCTGGGGGCTGCTCCACCCGCCAGCGCGGCCCCAGAGCATCCCCCGGAGCTGCCCCTTCCCAAATCCGCCCCCTCCTCTCCCCCCTCCCGCAGGTTTCTGACCGACCTTCAGGCTGTGCTGCGCCTCCGTCCGAACCGCGCTGGGGGGGTGGGAGGAGCAGGAGGAGGATGGGGGGATGCAGGGAGGGGGTGCAAGGGGGGTACCCCCCGGCGCCGCGGGCAGCGGGGGGGCTGGTGCCAGCCGCGCCCCGGCTGTTGTCGGTGTGAGCGCGGCCGCGGCAGGTGCGGGNAACCATCGCCCCCCTCCCCGGCCAGACCGGCAGCAGCAACTGCGGGTCCGTCCTGGCTCCGGGACAGGGACACCCAACAGCTGCAACCCCCCCGGGGGTCCCTCGGGCTGTCCCCTCCCAAAGACGAGCCCCAGGGCAGTTTTTGGATGGCTGCCTGGCCACCTCTACCCCTCCCTGTCCATCAGGGGGGCAAGGCAGGGCCAGAACTGCAGCAAGGCACCGAGAGGCTGCTCCTGGGGGGGCTTGTTTGCCAAAAATCCCCCAGGACAGCGTGAGGACGATCCTTCCCCCAGCACACACTCGTCTCATCAGCTGGGTTCTGGACCCCAGACCCATGTCACGACAGACGGGACCAGCCACAGACTACCTGCAAGAGGGTGAAGAGGAAAATGGGGAACAGGGGCTGGAATAGAGGGGCTAGGAGGGAAAAATAGCATTTAAGGTGGGCTTGAGGGAGGAACTGGGTGGGAAATGGGGGGCAAAGGGGCTGGAGGCACCAGGAAGCACCATCCCGAGAGCAGAAGGAGAAGCAGAGAGGATGCAGAGCATGAGACAGAGATATTGGGACACGGGCAAGAGGCTCGGTGGTAAACATGGAGCACTGATCACAGCAAGGAGAGACAGGCAGTGATGTGATGTGGCATGGGATGGCCAGAGAAGAAGAGACCAGCGACATTGTAGGGACACCACAAACTCGCTGTTCTCTTGAAATGACTGGCGGGGGCTGGAGGGTTGCTCAAGCGCCTTAACATGTGAGGAACAGGGGAAAAAACAGGGTTTTTCCATTGTTTTCATAGTCTGAGAGGCTTTTGATGCACATCTCCTTCCTTCCTTCCCCAGCCCCGAGCCCCTGACCCTCCTCCCACCAACCTCCCGCCTGCCTCTGTCACTGCCCCCCCTCCCCCTCGCAGCCCCTCAACGAGCCACCCCTACCCCCCAGCCCTGGGAGGGGGCTCTCAAGAAACACGGTCTCAATGAGCCCGTTGTTGGCTGGAAGGTCTCCATACAGCTTTGTGTGAGGCAGCCTCTCGCCAGGGGGTGGGTGGGGGGGGGCTGAGGGCTCCTGCTGCAGGAGAGCACGGAGCCAGTGCCACCTCCGCGTACAGGGGGAGATGACCATGGAGTGATGGAGGGTGCAAGCACCCCGCTGCAGAGCCACAGGCAGGCAAGCTGTCAGAAGGGGGGGTCAGGGTATCAGGAAGCCCCCCTCCAGCCTAAGCCTTCACCCCCAGAAGTACCAGCATCCCCAGCTCCTGGGGAGAGTGACAGAGAAAGATGGAGGGGGAGCAAGACCCCTGAAAGCAGACGATGGCTGCAAAGCTTTGGGGTGCTGATGGCTGAACCAGAGCCCCAGGGGACAGTAGGATGGACATCTCACTCTGGCCACGTGGGTGGGAAAGGGGCAGATGCAGAAAGATGTGGCACTGTCCCCAGCACAGGGAGCACGGCTGGTACGGGCAGAGCTCATGACGCTTCACATGCCCCTGCTCTGGCACCACGGTGGGTCAGAGCCAGGCACCAGCACCCGGGCAGCCTTGGCGGCATGGTGATGGGCCAGTGGAAAAACCGCTTGGCCCGGAGGAGGATTTCAAGCATTTTCCGCTCATTTCCTCCTGCAAAGCGGGAACGGGGAGGGCGTGGGGACAGAGAGGCAGGAAATCTCCTAGAGACGCTGAGCTATAAACAGGCGGCACAGAGGACAGGACTGAAGTCATGGGTCCCACGCAGACCCACACTTGTCCTGTTCGCACTGGGGAAAGCTGCGCTGCAGGGGCTGATGCTGGGAGGAGCAGAAATTGCACATACCACACGCTCCCCCCGCACCGCCCCCATCAATGGGCCGCATTCACGCCCAGCGATATTAATAGTTCCCAGCGTATTGCCGAGGAACGGCGGAACACCCGCCCCTGCCGCCTGCACAGGGCACCCAGTGTGCATGTGTGCACACGCGTGTGCTCACACTGGCCCTCCAGCAAAGGGGTTAACACTGCCAGCAGCCAGCGTGCCTTCGGAGGAGCTGCCAAGCAGAGGGACAAGGGACAGAACAGCCGGGAGCATGCTGCACTCAGGACAGGGAGGAACTGGGGCTGCCAGCCAGAGCACGCCAGGGGGCTGGGGGTGGCCCTGCCCAGCCCCGGGGAACCACCCAGCAAGGGGAGAGGGGCTGGTCAGGGTGGCCCAAAGGGCGTCGTTGAGATGGGATAGGAAAAAATCCAACAAAGGCCCTTTTGGTCTGGGTGAATGCTTGGAAAAAATGTCAGGAAGGGTGAGTAGCCTGGGGAGCTGCCTCCTCCTCCTTCCAGCAGGGAGGGTGGGGGCCACCGGGCTGCTCAGGACACCCAGAGCTAGACCTGGGAAAGCTCCGATGATGGGCTCAAAGGAATAACCTCGGTCCTTACAGGGGATCGCAAACGGGACCTGAGGAGCTGCGTGCGCCCCAACACACCCCCAGCGCGGCCGGGGGACAGGACGGGGCAGCAAAGGCGCTCGGAGCCCCTCCCGCTCTGCGGCAGCATCCGAGCATCCCACCAGGCAGGGACCAGCCCGGGGGGACGGGGACAGACACCCCCCCCCCCCCCATCCTCCACGCGTGACCCCCCACGGCAGCGGCGAGGGAAAGGGCGCCCTCTGCTGGCCACGACACGGAACACCCCGCGCGACAGAAAAGACAACCTGGACAAGTCAAAGCAAACAAACAAAGCAGGGAAAAAACCAAAACCCAACAACCTGAATCCATGGGAAATGTCTCTCTGCTGCAGCTGACCACCCACGGCGGAGGGAGAGCCCACGCGCCCGCAGTGAGCACATCCTGAGCGGCCCCGCGTCGGTCATCATCCCCTTCTCTTTTTCCAACAACCAACATAAACAGGAAAAAAATAAAGTTAAAATTTTCTTTCAGGTGTATAAATAAAAACTGACCACAGAAAGGCACGAACCAGAGGTGGGTGTCCTGGGGAAAATTCATTCACAAGCACACGCTGAGGGCAGTCTTGCTCTGCTAATGCAAGTATTGTTCGTATTTCATAATTCTCCACTCGTGCAGGGGGAGAACAGGAGCAGCCCACGACACTTTCACACGCACCACTTCATCCAGGTCCGACTCCACGCCAGAGCAGTGCCCAGCCGGTGCTTGCCGCCCTCGCCCACCCTGGGGTGCCCCATTTATTCTTCTGTCCAGCCACCCAATGCAGAGCAGCTGTTTGCTTTTCTCCCACCCACACCACTTCCACCGCAGCCCTTCAGACCCCCAGGCCCCCAGTAACACCCCACAGGGAGCCCCAGGCTGCCGACACAGCCACACACAGCAAACCCACCCGCGGGTCCTGCCGGGGGTCTCGCTGTGGCAGCACGGGGGGGGTTGTGCCCTTGCAGAGAACACGGATCCACACAGATCCATGCGGATAAACAGGGCGTTACACATAAAGAACGGCCATAAACCCCATTTGGTGTCGGGCATCCTGCTCTGGGCCATGATAACAGCGAACAGAAGAGGAGCTGCCTGCTCTTCCCCCCTGCCCATGACCAGTGCAGATCACCCAGAAACTGCCTTTGCTCACACACCCTGAGCCCCGCTCACCCGGACCCCCACCACATCTCTCCTGGGAGGGGATCAGACCCAACCATGGGATATCAGGAGGGGGAAGCATGGCCCCAGAGCCAGCCCTGGCCGGCCACAGGGATGCTCCAGCACCCGTCTCAGCACAGGGTCAGCACCAACGTGAAGGGAGCCAGCTGGCTCCGGCTGGGAGGAGGAGGATGGCTTCAATATCCCTGCTTCCGAACGGAAAAATGGAAAGCTAACTGGTACACAGAAAATGGCAGATGGAGCCGGTGCCGCCAGCTGCCTGAGTACAGCAGGCAGGATTTCACCAACACTGAATTCCCCAGCTTCCAGAGGAGGAGGGCAAGAGGGAGGAAAAGAGAAGCTCAGAGACACGCACAACAGCATCATTCATGGGAGCTGACTCTGCGCAACAAGGGTCCTGTGTCTGGCCCAGAGCTCTGGGCAATTAAAACAGCAGCCACAGATCTCAGAGAAACAGCAGGAATTTATCCGAGGAATCCGGATTATGTGGCCACTGCTGAACCAGAGCAAAAAGCCTCCAGCCCCTGGAAGGTAAACACGCTGGTGCACCATGAGGAGCAGCAACCAGCTCAATTCCCCCAATTTCTGTTTCACCCATCCACACCAGAGCATCCTCCTGTTACATTGGGGGGGGGGGTCCTGCTGCTGGTCCTCCCTCCACACAAACAGTACCACCGAGGGGACGGGGAAGGACCGGGTCCCCCTGGCCCTGACAGGGACTCTGCAGGAGCAGGCAGATGGAACTGCAGCCGAGCAGAGGACATGGGATGGTGTTTGCAATCGGGGGTCACCAGCAATGCCAACGACTACAGGTCTGCTGCAGGGGAATGGATGCTGCTTGGGAGGAAAGAAAGCCGCAATGTTTGCTGTTCCACAGATAACAGTGGTGGTTTGCAAGCCTGAAAAAGTGGTTTTCCACTCTGGTCCAGCCTCAGGAAACACATACAGGCTTTACCAAGACAAGCAAAAAGAGACAAGATGCTGATTAATCCCACGGAAGTCTTACTGCACATCCGGCTCCTGGGAGCAACTACGGACCCTCTGGGAGCCCCTCGGAGAGGATTTGCAGCTGTGCTCCCAGCTCTTGTGCAGATCATCCCAAAACAACCTCCTGCCCCTCTGTCCTCTCTCCGTGGGGCTGACAGCCCCTGGCTACAGCTCCCTCCAGGTGCCAGCACCGAGGAGGCAATCTCTCCGGCACGGCGTCTGGCAGCGGGAACTCTTTGGAAAACTCCACTTTCCCCTTGCCTATGACAAACCAAGGTGACCTTGCTGTCCCTGAGGAATAGCCCATGTCCACTCAGCACATTTTGGGCCATTCCTGAAGGGATCATTTAATAGCAGGAGGAACTGGTCTCCAACAAAGGTCTCAGGGCAGGTACAAGATGTAATTCTTCACCAAGCATCACAGCTGACTGGGAAACCTAGCCACAGCGGTTCCTCTTTCACACAAGCCACAATAAATTGCTTTAAAGATTTTTCTCCACAGGCTGTTGTCACAGACATCTTAAAAGCCACATCAGCCCAGTTTCAGCACTGGAGTTCCAAACAAAGAAAAATTCCTTAAGCATTTTAACAGTTGCAATGAAAAGACTGATAAAAGCATCATCACATAAACACCCTCACGGGCTGCCCCTCCCTCTCCAAACCCCCCCATCACTGCAGTTTTCCTTGGGGACACCAGCAGACCCGGACAGTCCCTCCTGCCACACCAGGAACACCCACATCCACCCGCCCAAATGCAGTGGGAACACTGGGCCAGAACATCACCAAATCCACGCTGTTTCGGATCAAAAAGACGGCAGACCCCAGCCCTTCTCCGCACACATTTTCCAGCTGCCCTCTACCTTTTGCATTCCCCCCCCCCCTCCCTCTCCTGGAGCCCCCCATCCCCTGCAGCCCCACCTCACTGCCCCCTGCCCTTCCCATCACCGTTCGCATCAACTGCTATTTCCTCATCTCACCCGCATCCCCGCACCCCCAGACCGGGCTGGGCTGACCCCCCAAAAGCAGCCAGCGAGGCTGGTCCCTCCCACCCCTTCCCAGGGGCTGCGATGCGGAGGGAGGAAGAAGAGCCGGGGGGTGCGGCTCCCAGCCCCAGGGCTCTGCCGGGGGTCCCGCTGCCCACCCGAGCCAGATCAGTCCTGGATCCACACCGCAGCCCCTCCCTCCGGGCCACCCCCTCCCTTCCTGCTTATCCCCACACACCGTTTCTCCGGCAGAAGCAGCTGCTCGCCCCGGGTGGAGGCTCTTGCTTGCTCCGTGCCCCCCGGCCCCGCAGCATCCCCTCACTGGGGGGGGCTCCAGCAGCAGAATGAGCCGCTGGGGAACGGACCCACCCCCGCCGGGACCAGGCATCAGCCCTGGACAGTGCCAGGTGTCGGGGTGATGATGACGGTCCAGGTGTTCCCCACCTCATCGCCACCCACCGAAAATCGAGTCACCCCCGTCCGACAGCATCAGCGCACCGGGGAGCACCCTGCCTCCGCTCCGAGGGGGTGAGCTGGGATTCAGGGCGCTGAGGGCATTTCAGGCAGGGTTCGGAGGCTCTTCATTAGGAAAATAAGGAATTGACATGATCAGACTGGCCTGCAAACACCTCACACCTTTTTTTTCCCCCCCACCTGACCTCTCAGGCTTTGAAAATCAAACCCTGCGGGTGTTACGCAGAACCCACAGCGCCGGGTTCGCCCGCACAGCCCTGAGCCGCCCGCTTACAGCAGCGTTCTCTCCAGGAGCACAGACAGGTTATTCCAGCCACAGGAAACATCACCTTTCTGTCCATTTTTCATGCAGCTTACACATCAAAGCTCTTACCAAAGAAAAATCCATTGTACAGCCAAACCCTTTTGTCCGTTTTCAGTGCATTTTCTCATTATAATTTCAGGGAAGTAACCACACTCAAAACTTCCCTCTTGATCCTTTTGGCCTCATGAGAACTACCCAGGGGCTGCAGATAGAAATGTATTTTCTTCCCCGCAGTTTCTTACCGCTCTGTCTCAATCGCTCCTTGCTGCCATGGGAAAAACTTGACGACACACCGGGCACAGGGCAGCCAAAGGAGCCTTTTCCCAGCTCATTCTCTGCACTTCCCCAGCGCCCCGCAGCCCAGCCGACACCAGGAAAAACCCTCTCTCTAACCCAGGTTCTTCCTTTCTGGTCTTCAAAGAAAATCACCCAATTCCTGATAGGATCCTGCCGTTCCGATGGGGGGGATCTGCATTTTGTTAGCTACAGGAAACAGAAAAACTTCCAGACCTTGAAATTAAAGCCCCAGAAGGACGGAGGAGATGAGCTGGGGGATGGGAAGCAGTTACTGCAGCGGTCGCTGGGTTTCAGAGTTACAGAAAATTTTATAGGCAGGAGGGGAAGCAGGACAAGAAATGGCCCCATTTCGTGGGCTGGAGGGGCCTCTTGCCTCTGACAAAGAGTTTCCCCACCATCATTTATTGGAAAAATTGAAGTATGGCCAAGTTGGTTTTGATTTTCTTTTCACATATTTTTTCTCATTTCACGTTTTCGGCGTGTTTCTCCGAAGCTCACGGCAGCACGAGCGCTCAGCAGCCTCCCCGTCCCTCGGTGGGGAGAGGGGCTGGTGGGGGGCTGACCCAGCAGCCTTTGCATTTTGCAAAAAGGTGACGTGAGAACAAACCAAAAGTGTTTAAAATTGCCGTAGGCCAGGACACTAACAGGAGCCCTTTGCGTGCCTGTGTCACTGCCATGGTGGTTAATTAACAGTGCCTGTAATTATACACGTGGCTCCATGGATTTCTGCGGGAGCCGCCCTCCCTGCAAGCAGCTCTCGGGGGGTTGCAGGGCAGCAGCAGCCCCCAGACAGCAGGACGGTGTAACAGTGACACTGGTGGGGACCGTCACAGCACTGAGATGTGTTTGATCGGAGCAGTGCAGAAGGCACCTACCCCTAAACACCCCCCAATGGGCAGGGACCCCCAGGGATGGGCAGGAAACGTCACCGCTGGGACCTTGGCTCTGCCCGGAGCCTCTAGCAGCAGCCCCTCCTGGGGGAAATTGAACCAGTCTGGATTAATACCTATCAAAGAGCTCGACGGTTCCGGAATAACCTCGAGGGTGCACTGAGGAGGCTGGGAAGGAAAGGCTGGGGAGCGTGGCTGGAGCCTGAGGAGATGCTCTGAGAAAACATCTGACGGAAAGAAGTGTAAACTGTTTGTTTGCTCTCGAGCTGCCCTGGCGGAGTGACTTCTAGTGTACAGATTCTTGGTTAGGAAGTATCTTCTTATTTTTTTTAAATTTTTTTACTACTTAGAGCGAATCACAAAGCATTTCACACCAGCCAGGCAGGGGATCAGCTCCCAGCGACAGGAGGGAGCCCAGAAGCGAGGCCACGGGGGCTGGAGCAGAAGGGAAACGGGAACAGCCGTGCACCCTCGCAGCAGCCATCCTGCCCACCCTGGTCTCTCTCCCTTTCAGCCCATTCAGGCAACAACAGAAAAACAGATCCCAATCCTCCTCTTCTCCCCAAAAAACCAGGGCACTGAACATGCCGGCATACGCCTGGAGAGGGGCGAAGGCTCGCGCTCGGGCTACAAACCAACAGAACCTGCACAAGAGATCGTCATGCAAAGAGAGGAGAAGGACTCAGCTGTGACAACACATCAACAACAGCTAAATTTAGCGGGTTATTTTCGGAGATCCAGATGCTGAGTAAATACAACCTTATTATTTCATGCAGGGGCAAAAGTTCAGCAGAGTCCCTCGTGCTCCTTCTCTCTATTATTTCACCACGTCCCACCGCAGGAGTCCACTTTTGAAATGCTGTAATACCACCATTGCCTGGCTGCGCCAGAGGAAGCGCCAGCCCCGTCCCGTCCCTCGGCAGCTGCCTAACGACTTTTGCAGAGCACGCTCCCTGTCTTGCTTTTGCAGAGGCGCGATGCAGGGGTTGATTCGGAGGATGCAGTTTTCGTGTGCACGGCTGGTGCACGAGCCTTTCCTTTCTGCTTTGTGCAGAACAATGCATGGGAAGCGGATGGCGGAGAGGAAGCAGAGGGTTGGGAAATCCATGGAAACCTGGCCCTGGCTGGGACTGCTCCAGTGGGATGGCTCGGGGCCGCGCAGCCGGCACCGTGTCCCATGCAGCCAGCATCCCCACCGGGAGCCCACATGCCCTGTCACCATCCCTGGTCCCCAGCCCTGCACACACATCTTCCTCCTCCTCCTCCCGCAGACCACCGCACGGCCTCACCCCAGTTGCTTTTGCTTCCCCTTTGAAAAATAACAATTTGGGGGGAAAAGCTGGCAGAACAAACCAGAAGCCCGGCAAGAGGATGGTCCTCCTCATCTCATAATCCCTGCCCACCCCACAGTGAGGGCATTCCAGCCCCAAAACAACATTGTCGCAGCTTACCTGCATCTTTTTTATCTTCTAGCAATGTGAAACACTGTGAAAAGAAAGAAAAAGAACAGAAATAATGTTATTATCTCTTTTGATTTTATTTTATTTTCTTTTTTTTTTTTTTTTTTTTTTTTTGAGCTGAGTCTGGCTGTGGACAGCACTGAGGAAGCCCCTCAGTGGGGCAGACCCTCACTCCGGCAGAGGAAGCACCAGGCTGGGGTCCCCCTGAACTTGTCCCTTGGTACCCATGTGGCTGCACAGAGGGCAGGGGAGATGGCCACGTTTTTATGGCATTAGCAGCTCTGGGAGCAGGGTGTACAATGGTGTCTGCAGGCACGGAAGGCCAACAATAAAGAAAAGAAAAGAAAAAGGAAAAGCTGAAGGCAGGCTGGGCTCTCGCTCCCCAAGCCTCCCCATGGGGTGCAGTATGGGGGGGGGAAGGGGCCACGATGCCCAAGGGCTGCCCCTTGCCCAGAGCTGGACTGCTGCGGGGTCAAAGCCAAGGGAAAGGGGATTTACAGACGGCAGAGCCTTGGCAGCACATAGGAGATGGCTGCAATCTGCACGGTGGTGGAGGAGCAGGAGGGTCCCCCCAGCACAGAGCCCAGGACCCTCCCCAGGCCCCTCTTCTGGGCGCAGGCAAGCCCCCTCCAGCACAGTGGGGCCACCAGGGCCAGCAGGACGGGGGGGATGGCTGCATTGGGACTGCTGCAGGAATGCAGCATGCTGCTGAGCCGCCCGTTCCCACGGCCACCCGGGACCCCTCTTCCTGCCGGCACGGAGCTGGGGATGACGCGGGGGAGACAGACGATGGGCTTAACCACCAGGCCGCTGCCAGCTCCTCACCGCAGCACCAGCCCGAGGGCTATCCATCTGCGGGGCTGGGGGCACCACTGCAGCCTCACAGCGTGCCCGTGTCTTCAGGGGGGATGTCGCCGGGCTCCTCCAGCTTGTGTGGTTGGTACCCACAGAGTTGGGCAATGAGTAGGGCTGCTCTCCCAGGGCACAGCGAGGGCCAGGGATGCTGGTCCTTGTGCTAAGGTACCTCCAGGGAGCCTCCTCTCCCTCGTGCCCCAGCCCTTACACCTTTTCTTTCCCACAAAAACTTTCCACCAGCCACAGCTCGCCTTCGTTTAACCTGGGAAGCATTAATCCCCCAGAGACCTGCACGTTTCTCCCTCTTCAATGAATTCCTCCACTGGTCGTAGGGAGTAGCTGAGCAACACCAGCACGGGGAGGAAAATGGGAAACCAGGCTGACCAGGAGCTTCGGCCCCATGCGAGGCCATGGGTGCTCGCCAAGGGATGTCAGGAGGGTTCTCTATCCCTTCGGCTTCCCTGAGCCCACCCAGCCGCACAGCCCCGGAGCAGCTCTCCACTCCGGCTGGAAGAGAAATGAGACACCCACCAGAATACCTTGTGCTGCTGCAAGCAGAGCGATGGGAAGCCTAAAACCAGCAAAGGAACCTACAGAGAGAGCAGAACTGCTCCTGAGCCTGGGAATGGGGCACCTGTAGCATTGTGCAGGGAGCCCCTTATCTTCGTGCTGGGCTTCTGCAACACCGAATTCAACAGGGGCCACATGGGCTGAGCTGATGAGGAAGCACAAAATGACAAAACGTCATTTTGGCCCTCGCCTCTGAGCATCAGGGAATTTCCCACCCAGGCGGCATCCCTCATCCTTCATGCAGGGCCACTGCTCTGGGGGATGCACCTTCCACAGCCAAGGGGGAACCAACGCTCTGCTGGCTGCTTTTGACCCCCCAAGGTCCGGGGGCTTTGGGAGCACAGTGCTGGCCAGGTGGGACCCCCAGAGGGCTGGGCTGCAGCTCTGTGGGGGGGTGCAGGACCCAGTCCCTGCCTCCCTATCACCATGAGCATGATGGCAATGACAGCACGCAGCTCCCTGAGACTGGGAGGGTTAACGAGGAGGTGCTAAGCTCTCTGGAGACAGCAGGGACAAGACAGCTACTAATATTATTAATGAATTTCACAAATGTCATTTTTAGACTCAGCTATTTTGAGCTTTGCATTGAAGCCCCGGGGGAGCAGCGTGCACGCCACATCCATGTCACTGCCGCAGAGTCACTCGCTTGACCCAGCCCAAGACACAGCACTGCCTGGAAAGGAATTTTAGTGCTTTTTTCCAGTCTGAAGCTCCTGAAATCCATACTAATAATACCTCCAAAACCTACCCGGCACACCTACCGCTGCACTGCGCAGGCTGTGGTATGAAAAACCCAACACAACAAACAGGCAGCCCGAGAGGGAGAGTTGCACGTTATTAAGGCGGCAGATGAGGAGGAATTAAACCCAAATGAAAAACACCAGATGCCACGAGAACCACCGCCGCAGGAAATTAAAAACTGGGGGCCTCCAGTCTCTCTGTTCCTTTGTCATCCCGCTCACAGCCACCCCATCCCCCCAGATCGGCAAAGCCAGACGGGGTCCCACTGCCACACTGGAGCCACGCAAGCCCCCAGTGAGCCCGTTTGTGGGGTGCCCCCAGCCCAGCACCACCCACACCGTGCAAAGCCCACGGCTGGGGCTGGCAGCGTGCACACACACAGACCCACCAACAACCACGCTGCATCCAGCCGTGGACGCACGCCACCCACGTTCAGCACCCTGCCTGCCCTGGGGGCTGCGGGCACTGGGACATGGGGGCCACAGCTGGCGGGCAGTGGGTGGGCACGGGGCACACTGAGCAACACACCCGCATACAGCCCATCCAAAATTAACCTTCCACGGGCATGACATCCCTCCGGAGCAGCCGTCAGGGACTGTGCGCACACCCCAGTCCCACTGAGCCTCCCCCCGTCCCTTCTGGCAGCTTCCCTGGGAATTGGGAGCGTGTCGAAGGATGGGCACCGTTTAAATGGCCGGCTCCTTACCTTGGCTCTTTTGAAGCAAGCCCAGAAAAAATCCAGCAATGGCATGATGGGCCAGGAGAGGGGGCGGGCGCAGAGCCCCCCTAGACCGCGGCGCTGCCCCCAGCCCCGGGCTGAGCCCACCCTGGCACCCCCATGGCCGCTGCCCGCGGCTCGGAGCTGGGCAGAGCCCGGTGCGGGCAGGAGCTGGCGCAGGCAGCAGCAGGCAGGGAGCAGGCAGGGAGCAGGCAGGGAGGAGGAGGAGGCAGCGCTGCCTGCGGAGGCGGGCCAGCGATTCAAACCCTGCACCGTTATTCCGTTGGTTGGGAACAGGCTTGGACGGCGATTGAAATTCCCTGAAGATTGCGAGTTTTAAACAGCTCCAGGCTTTCCTTCCTGCCTGCAGGCACGGAGCAGCGCTGCGGATCCCGGCTGCGGGAGGAGAGGCACCCCCGGGGCAGCAGGACGGGGTCCGGCGGTCAAAGGCACACGGAGGGCGCTGGAAACCCAAGCCCCCAGCGGTTTAGGTTTCACTCCAGCCCCAGCTCACCAGCAGCCGCCCTCGCAGAGCTCCCCACTGCCGTCCCCTCCCAGGGACGCGCCGTACCCGTGCGGTCACGTTGTTGTCCCCGGACGCCCCCGCTGCCACTCGCAGCCCCTGCCCACACCGGTGCCGCCAGGTCCAGTGCCGGCACGGCCGGGGGCTGGTCCCTCTGCAGGGTGGTGGCACCGCTTGGCTGAGAGCCTGCAGGTGGGAGCCCAGGAAAAACCAGCCCAGGGTCACCCAGGGTGGCCCAGCCCTTCACTCTGCTCACAGCTCCTTATCTCCCTTCCGCAAACATTTCTGCAAGGTTACAGTTTGCTCACGGAAGGACCAGAACAAAAGGCAATGCCACAGATTTTGTACAAGCCCTCCAGCCCCCGGGACAGAAGTCCTCTTGCAGGACACAAGAAAACCCCTCCAGGTGGTGATTTAGGGGATTATTTCAGAAATAAGCAACACCCAAGCTGACCAGCAATAACACCAGGGCTGAGCCACACTCCCACAGGACACTTGGTGGGTGCCCAGTGAGACGGTGGCACTGCTCCTGCCCCCCACACACCCCAGGCTGGGGTCCAGCAGGTGGCTCCTGCCTGTCCTAGGGCCACCTTTGATGCTCTTCCCACTTTTTCACAGCCTCACTGGGAAAGGGGAGACAGTGTCCAGATCTCCTGAGGATAAGGTAAGGAGAAGAGCACAGAAGACTGCACCTGCCTGGGGAAGATGGCATTGGGCACCGCCACCCCCGCAGCATACCTCAGCCCTGACCCCACCCAGGGCCCTTCGACCCTCAGCACAGTCCCTGCAGGACCAGCATGGCCCCAGCACAGCCCCAGTGGCACCAGCACAGCCCCGGCAGCAGCACACGGTGGCGTCAGTCCCGGCGCCAGTTCCAGCTGCCTCCTTCCATCTCCCTCTCGCTCATTCCTCAGCCACGCTCTGGCACCGCTCCCGGGCTTGGCACTGGCCGCAGCTCCTCCGCCGTGTCCCCGGTGTTCCTGGGCTGGGGGCACCGAGGCACAGTGTGAGCTTTGTGTGTCGGCTGCTTTCCTCCTGCTCTAAACACCCAGCACTGAGAAGAGTCTCACCTCTGTGGGACACTTGCCCAGGGTCACCTTTCCCAGCGAGCATCTTACCCATGGGAGGGCACACGCAGGAGTTAAAGCTGCTGCCCGAGAGCCACCCTCAGTAACTCATGGGCTACAGTTTTTATTCCAAGGATCTGGAAATGCTTCCCTGCGGTGGACAAAGGCAGCTGGGACCAGTGCCCACCTCCAGCCATCCCCTCCCATCCCGCTGCCATGGTGCTGGAGCTGCTGGGGACGCGCCCTTGCCGCTGCGGGACCCTGCGACAGGCCAGAAAGGCTCTGCCAGAGACAGCCCTCCGGCACCTTGCTGCGCTGCCGGCTCTGCCGGCATTTGGTCCTTTTCCCACTTCCTCCAAAAGCAAAAAAAAAAAAACAAAAAAAACCAAACCCAAGTCAGTGGAAATAGAAGCAAGCTGTGTCCTTCCTGGGGCCTGGGAGACAAACCACAGAGGCTGCTGCATACTTGTGCAGCTTCTTCCTACCCAGTCATCCCAAAAGCATCCCAGTCATTTGAAATCTAGGATCCCTCTGCAACATACCAGGATACCACCCATGGTAAGAATAGGTCCCGGGGACCGGATTCCCCCACTGAAGCCTGTACACACCAGAGCAGAGGTTTCTGCTGAGCAATGCTGGGACACAGGCTCCACCATGGTACTTGTCTCCCAACATTTCTAATGTACCTGCCCCCCAGACATCGACGGGAAAAACAAAGCGATTGCTATTGATTCTCTATATATATATATGGCACCACTATCACCTTCAGACTCAGCTGAGAGCCCATTTTAACCTTGAGTTGATGTTAGAAGGATGATTCTAAGGAACACTCACACCGTACACGCTTGCTGGGTGTTTTCCCCATGGAGAAGCGCAGCCCTGCCCCTCCCACTGCCCACGTTAGGATGGACACTGGGATGCTCGCCGGCCAGACCCAGCACTGCCACAAACATCTTGCTTTCTTCCATATGTCATGGGACAGGGGGCCGGTATTTCGGAGGACAAGCACAACCTCTTCCCACAGCAGCTCCTCACCAGAGGTCCCATGTGGCCAGAGCTATTCCTGACCCACTGACAAGCTCTTGCTGTCTGGTTGCTGCTCGGGAGAACCCCGGCACAGCATTAATGACAGCCAGAGCCTGGCAGTGTCCTCGCCGGCAGGAGAAGCCACTGTCACTGCCGCTATCGCTCTCAAGGGCTGGCCCTGCTCCTGCAGGGAGAGGTGGGGGGTCCGAAGGGGTGTGAGCGGCAGCAGGCTGTGCCTCGCCATCCTGCAGCGAGGCGTCAGCACGCAGTGATTTTCCACTTGCTGCCGTGGGCAGGCTTTCCCCGCGGCTGGGACGGAGCAGCTGCTCCCAGGGCAGGCGCTCGCCCCGTTTGCGCAGCGGGAACAGTAACCCCTTTGTTCAATAATGTGGAATTGCTGCTGGGCAGCTCTGGCAGCAGCGGGCGGTGAGAGGAGAAGAAGGGAAGAAGGTGTAAAATCTGCTGCCTGGGGGGCTGCAGAGACCCTGCCTGCCCAGGGAGGGATGTGGGCAGGGATGCTGTGCACTGCCATGGGCCAGACCGCAGAGCCAGCACGGGGGGAGAGCATCCTTCCCTGACCAGCAATTAGGCAATTAATCCCCATGTGTCGGCTCCAGCGGCAAAAGAAACACTTTGGTGAGCAAGGCAGCACCCCTGCAACCCTTCCAGGGCCAAAGGTGTAAACCCCCATCCTGCAGCCCCCCGCCCTCCCCAGCCCCCTCCAAGGTCCCAGCGAAGGCTGAGCCTGGGCATTTCCCACAAAGGGGCTGGTTTGTAAATGCCAGGGGATGGATTTACAAATACCGATTTATTTAGAAACCAAATAAACTTTTCAGATGAAGAGTTGTCTCAGACTTGCAAACCTTGCCGCTCTCACTAGTCAAGAGCTGACACCACTGAAACACGCGGTCAGTGATGGTTTTGTGGGATTTCTGCTGCACAAGTAGGGGGGGTGTGCCTGCCCTGGCCCCCCCAGGACTGCCAGGGATCCATAAACCCCATCTGTCAGCCAGAGAGCTCAGACAACAACGGGAGGCTTGCAGCAGTGAATTCCATGAACATTAAAACATTTGCCTTGTTACTGAGCATCCTGGTTCTCCCAGACGCGGGGTGCCCTCCCTCCCTCCCCAGCCAGCTGCTGCACGCCCAGGGCTCCCCGGGACCCCCACCTCTGCGCTCTCAGGGCTGCAGTGAGGACAGTGACACTGCCAGCAAAAAATAACCTCCCCGAGGCGGCGGGCAAAGCAGAAATACCCTGCAGGCAGCCCCGGCGGGGGACAGGCTCTACCACGCTCTGCACAGCCCAGCTGGGGGCCACAGCTGCGGTGGGTGACCATCAGGAATGCACCGAGCCGGGGCATCGGGGAGGATCTGGGTGCCTGGCTCCATCCCTCCTCCCTCTGCATCCACCCGCAGCAGATAAAATCCACAAGGACACTTGGTCTCAGCCTTTACATTGTCATTTCCAACTCCGCTGGCTCAGCACACGAGCTCGGGTCCTTCCTCGCCACACACCCCTCACTTCTCTGTATTTGAGGCCGGCTGGTTTAGAGTCAGGATCAGTCAGCACCCAGGGCAGGAGGGGAAGGACGCTATTTAAATGCATTTAAAAGGAGATACAACAGACAAGTTACACAAATGACAAATAGACCCAAGTGATGCAGAAGGAAAATGGCTTTTTTTGAGCCCTGTATACCTGGCCAATTTTAACTCTATTTCAATTCAAGCACCCAAGAGTAAGTGTCTGAGAAGAATCTACAAAGATACCCACACAGGACAGGACTCAGCAGAAACCCGCTGCTATGCCGTAGTTTTCATATAGGCACCCTGGAGATAAAAAGAAATATACCACAGGCTGCATTTTTGTGCATAAAAGAGTGGCATAAGCAGAATGCTCACAAGGCGGCTCTCCCTCCCCATGGGAATTTTTTGGAGCTGCAGAGCCTGGCTGGGACATTAATCCCCCTCCTCAAAGGCAGGCACCAGACCAGCACCAGGAATGGTGAGAATCTCTTATTATTAGCAGGAGCAGGGGGCTCCTGTGGCAAATGCAGAGGAAAGCAACAGGCTGTGCTATTACCGGCCAGAGGACAGCCGTGTCCCGGGGGGCTAAATGGAGAGGGACATCCTGAGTCCCACACTCCCCACACCAGCTCAGGCCCAGAACTGCAGCCGGTTTAGCAGGGGGCTGCCGGGGAGCCCATCCCCTTGGCATCCAGCCTCCCTGCACAGGGTACCAAATCCAGCTCCCTCGCTCCTGCCAAAGCCAAACCCCGCGGCAGGGCTGCCAGCAAGCGGCATGGGGAGGGCTGGCATCGCACGGGGGCACCAGCACGCGTGTGCACTCACAGAGCTGAGAGCCAAAACCAGTGATCACAGGCGACAGACATCTATCTTTCAGGCTTGCACCACTAAAGCCCCCTTAATAAACTAGATTTGAGCCACTCATATATTTTTGCACATAGTTCTAGCGACAGCTCTTGTCTCGGGAAGATCCCAGCGCAATTGTGGCCGAGGTTTGGGATTAATTAACAAGACGAGGAATCTGTGTCAGGTGCATTGCTCTGCTCCCTGCAAGCCAGGGCGAGTCTCTGCAAGTGCAGCCCTGCGTGACGGATTCACACCCAGCCTCCTCGCACTTGCGCGGGGCTGGACCATCCCTGTCCCACGTTTTCCACATCTGAATTCACAGGCAAACCCTGTCCAGCACAGCGCTTGCAGAGCATGGTGCCAGGGACACAGCCGCTTGCTCAAAGGCACTCTTTCCGTCAAAATTGTCACCACAAGGGTGCCCTTTCTTTGTGCCATCGACCGCACAAGTAAGAAGAGACCGCAATTGCTCTGGGACAGCAAGTGCCTGTCCCCTGTGCAGGGCACCTCAGCTCCAGGGCATTTCCAGGGACAGACAGCGGCCGTACATGCTGCCACTGACCTCTTTGGGGACACCAGGACCTGGTTACAGGTCCCTTAACAGAACACAACTTCAGAACAAAAGCACCTTTCCTTTCTGAATTACAGAGATGCCCAGATGCTGTCGAGCCTGGGCCACCCCCAGGAGCCAGCAGCCCCCACCCCATCTCTGTGCGCACCCCGGTCCCTGTCCCAGCGCCTGCTTCCCCAGGACACGTCCCGGCTGCAGGCTGGGTGCCAGCCTGTGCTGTCCCCGCACCAAGGGCAGGGCTGCGCTGTCGCCAGCTTCTGCCACTGCTGCTGCAAAGAATTCAGCAGCCTGGAGAACAACCGGGGCAGCAGCCCCATCCCCGCTCTCAGCTGCATTTGCTTTGCCAAAGGACTGAAATATGGGGAGGGGCAGGTTTTAAATAAACACACAGTGTAAATAATTGCACCGTCTGTTTATCACCCTGAGACAGCAACACAAAACAGCAGAATAAGGCTGAAAGGAACCAGAAAACGCACTCCAAACAAAATCCAGCAGTTCTTGCTGAGCTCTGGAGTTCACCCTCTGCCTTTTTCTTGCAAAAACTGCTGAGCTCACCACAGGCTCCTGCCTCGCATCGGGCTGGCAGAAGGAGTGGGGAGCAGCCCGGCAGCAGCTCCTCAACAGCAGGTCCTCGCCGTCCCTTCTGCCGAGCAAAGCACAGTGGCAGAGCCACCGCAGGCAGGAGCAGCACCTGCTGGGTTGTCACACGTGAGGCACGGTCCAAGGGAGGGATTGCCCGTCTCTCCGGTTGCATGGGATAAAAGCAAGCAAGAATCCCTATCCTGCCCTGGACGGAGGTGGGCTGCTCCAGAGACCTCACTGGGACCCCCAGACAGACCCATTGCACACGGAGCACGGGTACAACACACCAGGAGCCCACTGGGAACCCGCAGGTCCACAGCCCCAGGAGAAGCCTTGAGCAAAGCCATGACCGACCAGACGCAATGCAGAGGAAACCCGCCAGCGCTGCTCATCCCAACAGCTTTCCCTGCTGGCCCTTGGGGACACATTTTACCCCCAGTCCCTTCCCAAACTCCGTGCCCTGCTTGACCGCCACGCCAAAGGGAGCAGAATTTTGTTCCTATTTGGGTAGGAATCTGCGGGGCAGGAGACCGGCTGTTAAAGGGCACAAAGGCAGCTTCATGCCCTGGATCTGAGCTGCACTTCACCAGCCTGGAGCAGGAGTTAAAGGTACAGAGAAGAGGAAGACACCCCATATCTGCTGGAGCACCCCACCCCAGGACCAGCCAGGCACCCAAGGGTGTGGATAACGGGGTGGCACCCCCAGCCCCCACCGCTCTGGCTGTGAACATGCCCGAAAGCCAGACACACTTACCAGCCGGCCAGGCTGTGTTTTCGTTTCCCCAGGAGACAGAGAGAAGGCATTCACCTCATCTTCCTCCCAGGCTGGGATGCTGTGGTCTTTCCCCAGGTCTGCGCAGAGCAGCTCGAGCAGCCGCACAGGATCCGTTTCACCGTGCTCGAGCATGTGCCCGTGCTGTGTCTGAGAATGTTCATCGATGGCCAACCCTTCATCACTGCCGAAAAATTTATTCTTGCCTGTGACATCCCCCCTGTGCACTGCACAGTCCTCCGTGAGGCTGGTAAATCTCAGACGGTGCCCCTGGGTTCTCCCGGGGAAAGATCCGCCCAGGGAGGGCAAGGAGCCATCATCTATGGAGGCATAGTTGGGCTCATCCTCGGCACTGCACTCCCTGCTTCTCTGGCACAAGAAGCCGTAGACACCTCCCTCATCTTCCTCATCAACTGGAGACACAGGTGGCTTTGCTGGGCGTTCAGCGCTCCTCACTGCCATGGCCCATGGACAGATACCGCCTGACGACAGGAAAACTGGCAATGCAAAACGTAACTGCTTAGCCAGAACCACTGAGACGACAACATTTCTTTTGCTTTTCCTCATTTTCCTTTCCATGCCAGTCGATTATAGAAGGATGCCACGGTCCTCACCGTGCGTTACTCACTGAAGCACACAGTGCTCTGCCCGTTTCCTAGGCTGCAGCACTCTGCAAAGCCCGGCTAGCCCTCCTGTCAGCTCCACAGGGGCTTTAAAGCCCCTCGTACACGCTGAACAGCAGCAATTACCAACAGCTGCCCATCCTGTGGCAGGTCCCTGTACGCTGCCCACTAACACCCCTCCTGCAGGAGACGTGACCTGTGCAGCCGCCCCGGGATCGCTGCTCAGCCGCTCCCCACCTTCGCTTGGTATTCTGAATTTCTCTTAAAATAGAGAGCTCTGCTTAGAGGGAGCTTGTGTTTTGTATTATGCTCTTCAGTATAGTGCTGGGGGAGGAGATGGGGTCTGCAGGGGTCTCACCGAGACACGTTTCACCCGGGTGCTGTCGGAAGGGTTGTTCCCAGCCAGAGCAGTGCCAGAGATGCCATCTCAGCCCCCCAGCAGGAGCGGGGGCCATGCCGTCTGCATGTGCAGGAGCTCAGCAGAGGCAGATGGCCATTGCTCCATCCCCTCCCACCCAGGCATGGGGACAGCACTGGGAGAGCTTGTCCCCTCCTGCCACCAGTGCTGTGGTGAGAACAGAGCATCTAAGTGTCAGGAACCTGCCCGGCAGCTGCCCGCCTGCATCCGCCTCTCGTCCCCGAGGCTCCCGCTGACATCCAGCTCCCTGGCTTTGCTCTGCGGCACAAACAGCAGCTGGTCAGGCACAGAGGGCTCAGGAAGGCAGCTGTGCTGAGGTGCCAGGTACAGGCAGGCTGTCACACACCAAATAAAACCATCCCTGTTGGCTTTCCTGCGCGAGCAAAGGGCTTTGAACTCTGGAACACGGGCAGAGGGTGACAAGGTTCAAGGAAAATAGCCAACAGGGACATAATGAAGCTGTCCTTCCCACATTGGCAATGCTTTTTCTACAGCATTTTATTCTCGCTAGGACTGAGCATAAAATCTAGAGCAAACCCTGGAAACAAGGGTTTCCTTATAGACCCCTCCTTTGCCAGGCACACGCCGAGCTCCCGCGCAGCACCCGCATTGCTCCCCAGAGAAGGTGACAGCGCAGCAACGCAGCGAGCCTTCCATCTGTCCGCACCAGCAGCCCCCGCGTACGAGCTCCCTGTCCCACCGTGCCTCCAGCGATGCTGTCACCAACATCCCTGCTGATACCTGCTTTGCTCTGGCAGCGCGCCGCGTCCAGCTCCCCGCTGCCTGCAGAAAGGGTTGCCCAGCACACCCTGGGGGAACGAGCACCCCAAGGAGCAAAACTTCTGCACGCACACTCCAAGCTCAACGTGAAGATTTAGCAGACTCCGGCTTCACCTCCAGCTCCTGCAGTCATTTCATCCATCACCAGCCAGGAAAGGCAAAGGTCGGGAATCACGGGTTTGCGGTGCCAGCAGCCAGCAGGCTCGCTGCCCAGGTCACTCCCCGATTTTACTGGGAAAGTCCTTCCCTCGGCTGCTACCTACACCCTAGTGTACAATCCAGCAGGCGGAACATTAGCATTAAGAGATTAACTTTGGGGAAAAAAAAACGCTAAATTTGAGCTTTATCCAAATAAAGTGTAATTGCTAACTGCAGAATTGCATCCAGAGCACCCTCTTTGGAGCAGAAAAGCTGCATTTTTAGTGCTTGTCCCCCCCACCGCAAACATTGCATTGAGAACTAGTGCTGACAAACCAGGGTGCTCTCCGACCTATTCTTTCAAGTGCAACAATTTTGCTTCCAAGAGCAAAGCTGAACAGATTGCGAAACACTGCTACTGCAAAGGTCACGTTTTCTGACACTTTCGATACCCTTGGTAACATCTCCTCTACCAACGTGCAAAGCAAGCTATTTGGATTCCTTTAGCATCCCTCCAAAAGCAAGAGCTACCTTAAAATTTGCTATGGACATGCCTCAGACCAATTTTCAATTGTTAAGCCGATAATAAGCCTCTGACTGTACAAAATCTCGACATTTACTCAGTTTTACACCCACCAGTAACTTGGACAAGGGCAAAAGAAACCGCATTGAGCAATGGCTCTGTGATATGCAGAAGTGTAAGAGGACAGCACGCTTCAGAGCTTAACCACAGCAACGGGCTAACAGACGGAAATAATCCAGAAGGTCTCGGTGATCTCCTATGAACAATCCCAAGTGAAGTTACTCTGGTTCATGTTTTGATCATTATGATCTCAGGGAGAAAAAAGACATGCTGAGTCCTTTCCTCATTACCATAGTAAACAGGATTTTTAAAAAGATGCCCCTTGTTGAATGCAAGTGATCTTCTTGCTCAGAATTGCGTAAAACGTCTCAGAAAAGGCAAACCGGGTACAGACCCTATGGCATGAGCGGGGTACAACAGCACGAGTCTCTTCCTACGCTGGTGATGGCCAAGGGGGCTCAAAACTCACCTCCCCGAGGCCACCTGCAAGCCCTTGTCCTCATTAAACAGGACATGAAGAGACAGACTGCTGCCAAGGGGAGGAAAAACAGAGACCGAAAGAGCCAAGCTCCGGGGGACTGCGAGGCCGTGCCGCCCTCTCCTGACCACCAGGACGTTTTGTCCTTCTCCAGTGGGGGCCCCGTTTTAAATAGATCAAAATTAAATTCAGATTCAAACACATACAACAACTTCAGCTGATAAATGGTATTAAAAAAAAAAAATCTTAGTAGGAAAGAAAGCCTGGTTTATGCACCAGCAAAGCACCCACTCTCACTACAGAAAAATTAAAACATTTCATTAAAGGCATGACATCTGCTTTTCTCTTTGCTGTCCCTCCCTCAGCTGGCTTTAAACAAGAAGGAAGAGACAATTTTCCCCTTGGGAAGCAGGACAGTCACCACACAGACATTTTCACAATAAATTAAAGAATGTGCTGTGGCTGTAAGGATTACTTACCTGCCTGCGTTTCCAGAGGAACGCGCTATGTAACGGCTCTCGGTGCTCTTGTGCAATACCATTGTTTTAAAGGACGATCATCCACATCAGTTCGAGGCAGTCTGCAAATACCAAACCTTCTCACGGTATTTCGCTTGCCCGAACCTGACATTTTGCAGTCGTGCTTTAACGAGCCTGTATCTGGTTCGTTCTGGGAACCACCTGTTTGCTGAGGGGCAAGCCGCCTCCCTAACAGTGGTGGCTCTGCAGAACATCAAAGTTTGGCTCAGGAATTAATTCCAGTTTTGACTTCTTCATTTTTTGAAGTCACAGAAGACATTTACTCTTCCATCAATCAATCTGATGGCTGATTCCACTCTCCTCTCTCTGCCTTCCCAAGCAGTTACATTCACTTCTAAAAGGGTTGCATTTTTCACTAGACTATCATCTTCAAGTTGAAAGGCCAAGCCACTCTCAGTGAAGTTCTTCCAGAAGCAATTATAACAGTGTGGTGGGGAAATTATTTTTGACAAGATACACTGAGTGCTTTTAAGAGCATTGGCACCAAGCAGATCCACATGACAGAAGGCTGAGAAGCAAGGTGAATCGGGCAATGAGCTACGGCAACTAGAGGTCCTGGCCGAGGATGCCAACGTCCTCCACTCTCTGCTACAGGAAACAATGATTAAAAACCCACCATATGCAAGACATGGACCTTTATTCAACCGGAGGCATGAAAACTCAGAAAATCTAGTTACCCGCCTGCATCCTGCCAGCTAAAAACTGAGGGCAAGTTACATCTTTAGGGACATAACCCCCCTCAGAGATTTTACAGCTTTAGAAGATGATGGGTTCCATACGAAAGGACTGCCATGAGTCAAACAAACAAACAAACCCACACCTCCACCATATAACCAGTATATTTCTGTCTATTCATTCAGATTAAAACCAACTCTCAACTAAAAACTTCGGTGAGACGTTGCAACGTAACTCTAGTTAATATAAAAATTGTTTTCTTCTCTCTTGTAGAAAACCAGAGCAATGATACAGACCAAACCATTATGAGACTTATATCTAAGTCAAAAACAAGCAAGAAGAGAAAGAAAGGATTTTAATTCTTAAAAATCTACTTCCCTTCTTTTCAAAAAGATATTGGATCAATCACATGTTACTACTGAGACAGAATTCCACAGATTTCTCTAAAATGGTTACATTCTTGTGCTGCAGAAGGAAAGAAAGATTTGGCTCAAAGAATCCCACCTTACTGTCTACTGCCCTTGAACATTTCTTTACAGCTTCATAAAGTTAAACCAAGTGAATGGAAAACTGCACACTTAAAAGAAAAGCCACATTCCGTATCAGCAATAATTTAATGGAAGTTTAAAAATTCCCTGTTTCCATTTTATACCCACGTCTACGAAACAGTTCAGCTCCTCCTGCAGCACCTGAGCACAGCTGAGGGTGCAGGGAGGCAGCAGGAACAGCCGCCAGCTCCAGACGTACTCATTGAACGACTATTCTGCAGCAAAGCTGGGTCCCTGCCGAGAGCAGCAGATTTTTTTTCCTTCCCTCTTCTCCATACTTCCAGAAAAAGGTACTTTTAATCTGCAGATTTAGAAGTTTGCATCCCAAGTATCAAATACTTACAGTGTTTATAGCAGAAACTGCACTTTCATATATAAATATAAATTAGGCATATTGACTCCTCAGCAGGACCCACGGGTCTACATCAACTTCAGGTCTACCAGCATTACTATAAGAAAAAGGAAATACGATCCACATTTTCAGGAAAAGTGACATTTTAACAGCAGCTTTTTCACCCCCCCAATGCTCTCCCCTGGGATTGCTTAGTGAAAATAATGGACATCATAAATAATTTCTGTACAGTTTTCACAAAGCAACCCCCCAGATCTCAGTCCCTGTGCAGAAACATTTATAAATGACACCCTTGTACACCTGTATGCGGTTCTCCAGGCAAGGTACAGAAGTGCACCTACAGGGAATTAGAGAAGAAAGCCTCCTCCCCTTTTATAAAAAATATTAAGCAAAAAAAAAGAAAACAAACAACCTATAGAAAAGTTTCTCACATCTAAGTACAAAGAAACAATATGCAAACTTTCTGCATTTATGTTGAAACGTTGTCCTTGTAAAAAACCAAATTTGTAAAAAACCAAATGCAGTTAAGACCAGAACTCATATCCTACTTCATAGCAGCCTCCACCTTCATTGTGATTTAGTTTCCTTCCTCCAATCTGTTTTAAAACTTCCAGGCCTAAGTCCTGGTGTGGTAGGTTAGCACACAAACATCTTCAGAATCAAAACCTCAACTTATTTCACAAACCTTTTGTTTTTAGTACGGACACATATACATTTTACTTGGTACTCTCCAGACAATTCTACATTCTCAATATGCAGAGTGAGAGTCAAGCCCCAGTTGCAAACCAGTTTTGACTGTTTCTCCAGGACTTCTAACATTCTAATCTATGGTCACACAAAAAGATTTGTAACTCTCCAGTGTAACGACACTCCGTCTCAGGAGATACAAACTAGTCAGTGTAACTATGGTGTTGAAGGCATTTGGCTGAAACACTTTCTTGACATATGAAGGGACGAAACAAATACACAACAAGTGAATATGAGCAATAGCAGTTCCCCTTCGCCCAGCTCCAATTAACTGCAAAATGGACCCAGCTTATTTTTTGCTGAAATCTGGCTTCAAAGTGAAAGCTCACAGTCCTATGATGCACTTTATATACATTTCAGCACTCTCTAAGTGAACAAAAAACGAGTCAAACACACTTCTTCCCCAGCCGACACATAACAGTAAGGAAGTTCTATTATTTCATAAGGCATATTCATCTTCAGTGAGAATCCAAGCACAAGGAAGAATTATGCCAATTCGTGCTATCCTATCACTTCATCTTCATCTACCCAACGTCTTGAAATTCCAGGATATCCCACTCTGTTCCTCAGGAGGAATAATCCCTGTCACAGTGGGCATTTTTTATTTAACACAACTAAAGAGCAGGGCTAAATAAAAAACCCCTCAGCAGCTGGACCTCTGTATCTTTCAAAAAGAGGGACACGCAAACGAACAATTTTCGCAGTTCTGTGGCTTTATCCCATAACCTGCCTTTTTACAATATCTATATATATAAATTAGAAAGAGATAAAGCCAATGATTAACTGCGGTGTTCATGAAGAAACTCCAGTCCGTACTACACAGTCTCCTCTGATCGCAGATCACTGAGGTGTGAAGGTGAGGATCATCCAGCTGATAACAAAGTAGAAGAGGAAGATGGGGTACACAACAAGAGCTTTGCGGTTTGGCGGCTGACTGTCTGCCAGGAAAGCTGTAGATGCTGGTGAGAGAGAAAAATACTTGAAACGTGAGCAGCATAAAACTGAAAGTCTAAGATCCACTGCAGATGTTAACAGTTTTGAATTAAGATCTCCATCATGATTACGTTGAAAGAGCAAACAGAGTACTCCATGGCTCAATACCAACAGTCTATAATCACCAATTACAACTTTCTTTATCAGAAAGATAAATGCTGATTAACATTCCGTAACAAGAGTCAGACTTCCAGAAGTAATGCATCTGTATGAAATTAGCATCTTCTAACAGTATTTATAAGATAGATCACAGAATAAAATCTCCAGTAGTCTCACATGGGGTTTAATACGAAATTATCACCCTTCTGCCAAAGGCAATTCACATCAGCATGAAAACCAACAGGAGCAGAGGCTGAATCTCTGCCAACACAAGGGCTGGAAGAACTATTTCTCCAATACTGCAGCAGCCCAGGGAACACCTGAAGTGGCAACATCCATTGGCTTTACCCAACAGATCACACGCACATCTATCTCCTCGAGCATTGCGCCACTCAAAGGGCACAACAGCGTTGTAACGCAAAAAGGAACTCACCTAACGTCGACCAGCCAAACATAGCTACCACTACGATGAGACGTATGATGAAGCTGACAGTCCCCGACCCTGCCAGCAGCACCAGCCTGCACACCAGCATTGCCACTGTCAGGGGCAGGACACAGTAACCCAGAACGCACAGGCTCTGGAAAAAAGATCTGCAAAGGACAGACAGAAAAGGGAAAAAAGGAGTCAAAGCAAAGCATTGCAGAAACACGATGCATGGGAGCATTTTAAATGCTACTAAATAAACCAGCACTCACATAGTTCCTCCAAGAAGCTTCGAGTTCAGCGTGATGACAACTGCACCAAACCAGATGATGACAAAGACCTCGGCAAACTGGGGCCCTCCATCGTCTTTACTGTCTGCTGATCCACCCTGCAGCATCCTGTTGCAGGTAACAGATAAAACGAGTCATTTGCGATCCATGACTGAGTTTTCACAGACTTGGAGTGGATGACAGAACAGGAGCCTCAAACGTTGACCGCAGTGAGGCTGCAGACTGATCGCAGACAGGCAGTGTTTGCAGAAGACCAAAGAAGGATTGGATGAGCTTTATCTCAACACATTTAATCAGAAAGTTTTAGTTCCGCATTTCTCCAGTGAAAAAGACTATAAAACCCCAAATCTGCCCACCGTAAGTACTTACAGTGCAAGCGAGACACAAAGCACCAAAGGGCCCCAAAGATCCCCTGTAGGTAGAGAAAAAAAATAAAATAATAAATTTCATAGAATGATGAGCAGTTTCATTTCCCCGAGACTTTTCCAACTGTCAATAGTATAATTTTGCATAGGATACTTCCTTAGACTTTTCTTATTTAGCATTTTATATTCCCTGTTCTACCACATCATCTACTAAAAGCCTGCCAACTCTCCCATGCATTCTGGCACACGTTCCACTTTTAAAGAGCTTAGGTAACATTCTGACTTTTCGTGTTTGCTATTCAGCATTCTACAACAACAGAAAGAACACCGAACAGACACTCCTGAATCTCTGTTCCACTCTACTCTTCCTTTCCCCATGTAAGCAAAGTCTGTTGACAAAACATCCTTTCAAGATTTTGAAAATCTTCTGATACGTACAGTCTCTGAGGAGCGTGCTACTCTTTTTCGGATACATGACATGGACAAATTTCTTCCCAACAGCCTTCAGATCTCTCATCTGAAAATAAAAAAGTAACACTTTAATTCATGCCTTCACAAAAATTACTGTTCACAACTAAAAGCAGCAAGATAGAAGGAAAGGAGTATTGATGGTAAACAAAGATGGGATGCAACCCAAAAATTTCTGTAGCATCCACTGCAACAAAAGGACACACACTTTTCCTACATCTCTTAACAACCACAATATTTCATCCTTTAATAACACCCAATTAAGAAAAATAATTTGTTTGCTCCTCTAGGAAAAGAAAATTAACGAAAAAAATCCTATCAGTCAGGACAGTTTTCTCCCAAGCTTCTCCAGAGGCCTTTACCCTTGCAAAGACTTTGAGATCACAGAGAAACTTTGGGGCTGTAATTCAGATATTTTTTGACCCATAATAATTCATTTTACATAGCTAGTTCTAAAGAAAACCACAAACTTACAATGAAGTACAAGTCAAGCTGAGCTCCATAAAAACACAGGTTTTGCGTAACAGTTGGCCAAAGATATCAGCAAAACACGTATTTTGGCACAGGTAAAGTCCCAGACTCACAATGGTATCCCTGACGGGCTCATCCAGGGTGGAGTAGTCTTCATCAGGAGAGCGAGATCCGACAGGAACAGTTATTTCCCCTTCCACTGGAATATCTTCAGATATCGACACATCAGCAAGACCTGCAAACTAGATGTTTTTTGAAACCTTTAGAAAGGAAGAAATACAAACCAGCTCATATTCACTTCACGCACTCTTCAGATGGGTTTAGGATGAAAACAACTGCTCGGAATCCAAAGATACAACACTTGAGCCCGGCAGCAACAGAGCCCAGGCGCTGTCTGCTTGATTTCAACAGCTCGCAGTCTGAAGAGGTGAGTAGATAGGTGTAAGCAAAGCATTTCTGTTTTATTCAGTAACTCCCAGTAACCTGCTTTCTGTCCTCTATTTACACTATTGCTATTTACGCAGCAATAACTAAAGGAAGTAAAAGGCTTGTTTGTGTTTTTTTAAGTAACATAATACCCGACAGCTGTACAGCCACACCACTGCACCCCAGAATAGGGCCTTTCACCGACTCCCTGGGGAAACACCTCAGAGAAACTGCCCAGGCGGTGCTCCACAGCACAAACTCAGGGCTGGCAAGCGCCAAACGCCAACAAAACCGCTCTCTTCCCACAGACGGATTCAGAGAACAGCCCGACCCGTTCCCCAGGGAGCCCGGGGCAGCCAGGGCAGGGGGCAAGCAGCCGGGAGGGAGCGGCGGGAGGCCGGCTGCTGCCCAGCCCTACCCCCGTGCCGGCCCGCGGCTACCGAGCCCCCCCAGCTCCCACCTGCGCCGGCGAGGGAGGGCCGAGCGGTTCAGCAGCCCGGCCGCAGCCCACACCGCGCTCAGGCGGCGGCAGAGCCCGGAGACCCCGGAACCCCCAGAGCTCCCGCCGCGCCGCTGGGCCCCCGCCCGCCCGGCGAGGCCAGAGGGGCCGCACCCC